>JAPYZT010006039.1:0-18405 GCA_030522965.1 Tryphoninae sp. A BG-2022a | reverse complement strand
TTTGTGTGCGAAGAAAAGAGAAATAATATTTATCAATAAATTTATGAATGAGTTTTCATTTTTCGACGATGTTAATAATTATTTTTAATACGTTTCTCTGTTTTTATGATAATATAAGATTATTGGCAATTATTTTATTATACGATTATTGACAATAATAATTTAATTATATTTACTTCGTTTTTTTTTGGAAATAATTTTTATGGAAAATAAATAATTCCGATTACATTTTGCATAGTAAATGAAATTCTAAGTACGTTTGAAAAGTTGTCACATTTCTACTAGCTAGCTAAACGAGAATAAAATTCTAAAAAATAAAAAGGGAAAAACCTGATTTAATTTCCCACGTGGGAAAGATCAAAACAAAAATAAAAATCAACCTCAACTTTTCTCCTACGAAACACGACGATTAAGAATGACCGATAAGATTTCCTAACCGCGAATGTCGGGCAGAATAAAATAGAAAATGAAGAAAAAGAACAAGCCAAGATTTAGGTATTTTGGGAGAGAGAGAGAGACCAAAATTAAAAAACAAAAAAAAAGTGAAGCGTTCACGTTCGAGTGAACGAGATACGCGGGCGCACGCGGGTATAGAAACAAGTTGAAAAATCTCTCGTCGTTCTCCTCAGCTGACAGTCTCTCGGGACGAGTCAAGAGAGACTGACTAAAGTATAATCAGAATCGAGCGCGAGTCCCGGGGAGAAGTCGAGTGTAATAACAGTAATTCCTCCATTCGCCGGCAATTTGGCCGTTCGCTCAAAAACTCCAAATTATAGAAGCTGCTGTCATTAGCCGAACGAACGCCTGTGCAAGAGCGAGATGGACAGAGAGGCAAGAAGAAGAACGACGCGGCTATGTGCTATATACACATACACACATACACACACACACACACACACACACACACACACGCACCCACACACAAACACACAAACACATATAAATATCGTAGATACGCCCTGGCTTTCTCGAACGTCTTCACGAATATTTGGAAAAATTTGTTGACGCATGTCCGAAGACTCGCGAAATGCAACGATTCGCCACCGAAGATAAACGATTGCGATCGTGAGTTAACGATCGATTAATTATGCATTCGCTTCGATCGTGTGCAAGATTGTAATTGTTAGGCTCGAAATCGATTAAAATACGATTTTTCCGGATAGAATCGATGGTAAGAATAAAATGGACCACGGTGGATTGATTTACGATCGATCAGGATTAATTATATTCGTTCCTACGATTGGCCAAAAAGTAATTGCGTTTCTCATACACGTGTATGTATGGTAATTCATTCCTGGAAAAAACGCAATTACTTTTTGGCCAAACTGTCAATGTTGCTTTGAAATTGGAATATCGACGGGGATTTTAATTTCGCCTAAAGATTCTTCTCGATAATGATGATTGTTGTTTCCTCCGTAACCTTGGCCACCCCCCACCCCCTGTCTTTCATCCCTTTCACGATAATTCTCGCAGTCGGTGTATTTTAAAATTGCAAATACGCGAATTCGAATATATCGTCGAGGGGTCGAATCATCCCTAATTAAAGGACCTCGGCCAAGTTGCACCGCTTTACGAGAAATGCTCCGAGGGACATTTTTACACTTTAGCAAACTTTTAAACGACTCGTTTCTTCCCATAAGAATTTTGACGATTCTCTAAACGCACCTTTCGCGAAATCGTTTCACAAAGTCAGTCTGGTTAGTGGTGGTGGTGGGGGATTGTGAAAAACAAAGCGTGAAAGGAAGCAAAAAAGAAAAACGAAATTCGTTGTCATTCGTTAAGAGGGTGAGACGGGGTGGTGCAGGAGAAAAGGGTACAAAATCATTGTTAGAACCGTGGCTCTTTTTTCACGAATCGCGATTCGTTCGAGTCGTAGTGTGGCGCCCGAGATAATAGTGATTTCGGGGAGCGACGCTCGCGGCCGATTTACTTTGCGTCAAAAATTTTAGGGGCACGAAACGCGAACTGGCAGGGGCAACATACGGGAATCAGTGGCTTTTTGATGCTTACGGGTTCTATCCCTTCTTTATATTTCGCGATGTGTATATGTGTCTGTGTATCCGTGTGTGTGTGCGTGTGTGTGTGGATTGCACTCTGCCGTTCCGTTAGAGATCTCCGTCGCTTCCCGACTGACCAGAGCCCTGTACATGGGGCATTCTTTGTAAATGATGTTTTTCTTATTTAGACAGTAAACTATATTTGACAAGTGTGCTAAGATCTGTGTTCGAAATTATCGAATCGAACAAATTTTGTATGTGTTTGAAACGATTGATATTTGTAAATTTTGTACAAGTTTTGTAAATGTTTTATTTATTTAGTATTTATTGTAAAACATTGTTTTTTATTTTTTATTATTAAAGTGGAACGGGGAGAATTTTTGCCCAAAAATGAGTTTAAAAAGAATAATTTCGTCATGAATTTCTCCAAAAGGCGAATATAATATTTCTATTTTTACTTTTGAACGATGTATCGTTAAAAAATCGGAAACGATAAAAATCGTCACATTTCTCTATTTTAAAATCAGGAAATTGCGAAAAAACAAGAAAATTATTATTATATGCGTTTTAATAAATAAAAAATAAACAATTCTTTTATAAGCATCTCGAAAAATTGATTCGGTTTTTATTAGAATTATTCGTTATTCTGTAAAATTAGCTTAATCGAGACAGAATGCCCCATATATACTAAGGTATGTCACCCCGGGCTATAATCGCATCTCTTTCTCATGTTTCTTCCGCTCTGCGGCTCTCCGCGTGAGTCAAGAACAGAGTGAGAGGGGCGAGTTGAATTAGAAGAAGCTGATATTCTGTGTATCAGACAGAAACGAAACGATGAGTCTTTTCGACTCGCCCATTACCTTCGTTTATACCTCGGGCATAGTTTTCGTGTGCGTATATATACATATATGTATATATACACACATATATACATATATATCTCAATCTACAAGTTTCCTCGTTAAAAGTATAAAAAAAACAATTTTTCAAAAAAATAATTTGTGCAATATTGTTTTTATCGTATTGATCGAAAATCTAATGCAAATCGAATATTTAGCTAACTAATTTCATTAATGAGCCAGCAATCGAAGTAGAAACGAACGAGTATTGTGCATCGAGTATTTTTTCAGCGTGTTCTAAAAAACGCGCCACGTCAGGGAATTAATAAAGGAACAATCATGAATTAAAATAAAACGCTTTAATTATCGAAATTATTAATTATTTCCGTCAACTGCTCGTGGGGGAAATTTCATTATTGAAATTTGAGGCTTTTTATTCGGTACGTGGACTTGTCGCACGATAATATTCTAAAAATTAAAATAATTAAAAAAATACAACGTGAAGAAAATCATCGTTATCAAAATGATTCGAGCGACATTATCGATCTACCATGGAATACTCGAGGGTGTAAAAGCTTTTACGATATTCGTACGAAGTTTGGATTATTTTCTGTGTACTCGGGTTGTAACGAGGCAGACTTGGAATTCAGATCGGCAATCTCGCGTCTCGTGCACTCGGGATAATACACGAGAGAGTTACGCCGTGGCTTTGCTTTTCCACGTCTCGGCAATCAGTCCGGTGCTCCGTCTCTGTCGACTTAGTGTATGCATCACCTGCGACGAGAAGTAACGAACGAAAATACTAAGACTCTCGTGCGACGTATTTTTTTCTTGACCTCGTGGCAACGCCCTCCGTAGAAACGGAATTGAGCAATTTTTAAAAGTGGAAATTAAAATATTTAGAATACGAGAATATTGTGAAAAAACACAATTTAAGGCGATCAAAAATCTATGACGAGCACAAATCTAAAATTTTTGAGACATAATCCCAAATAAAACTTAGAATTTTCAGTTAAAAAGACAAATTGTGTATTAAAATGCTTTACAAAAAATTTCAATCGTGTCAAATTTGCTAATTGGAAAAACGATTACCTAAGACAAATTAAATATTGAACCTCGTGCATTTTGATACCACGGAATTTTTGTTTTACCTTAATGAGATAATTCAGCCAAAGGGGGACAAATTCTATACCAAAACACCTTACAAAAAATTTCAATCCTGTCGTATTTACCAATTAAAAAAACGATTACCTAAGACAAATCAAATATCGAAATTTATGCATTTTTATACGATGGAATTTTTGTTTTCCCTTAATGAGACAATTCAGCCAAAAAGGACAAATTCTATACCAAAACATCTTGCAAACAATTTCAATCCTGTCGTATTTACCAATTGAAAAAAGGATTACCTAAGACAAATCAAATATCGAAATTTATGTATTTTTATAAGACTAAATTTGTGTTTTATTTTAATGCAACAATTCATCCTTTCAATGCTTCGACCTCCCCAAGCTGCGACGATAATCATCCCAGATTGTTGACACTACGATATTTTTATTACTCACGAAACAAACGAGAAATTTTCATAATAATTTGACAATTAAAGAAAAATCGATAAATAATTACACGTTGGTAACTATCAAAATTGATCCCGCGATGTTTATTTCCCGATGCGTACGCACGAAAGTTCCATTGTATTCTGATGTGCGCACTGCTATTTAACCGTGTTACGATTATCAATGACGATCGTGACGTCACGCCTGACCGAGCTTCACTGATAACAGCCGATAGCGAGTGTACGTTTGCCCCCCCCCCCCCACACCAATGACCACTCTCTCGCCGTACGTCCCGAAACACATGACAATAAACACGCCGAATCGCCTTTGCTCATTGAAACGCGGAATATCGAACGATATCGTATTCCTCCTTTCCTAATCCGAGGAACGATTCGTTCTCATTTTTATTCCTATTGTGAAAATACGATAATTATTTTGATTAGGCGAATAAATGTCGTATCGAATTCACATCGTGTCGTTAACGCGATATCGCAAATAGACAATATTTAAAATCACGTAAAATCAGTCGTGAAAAAAATTACTAGAGGTCGAGATACTTTCATATATTTTCTACTGTTTTAATTAAACAAAATATTATTTGATTAAATAAATCGGTAGAAAGTATGAAAAATGTCGAAATTTAATTATCTTGATGATTGTCATTGTCTCACATCTATGAAGATTAAATTATTTTCAAAATTACGAAAGGTCACGAACTTCGTCATCGTTTTTATTCTTATTATGAAAATACGATAATTATTTTGATTGGGTGAAAAAACGTCGTATCGAATTCACATCGTGTCGTTAACGCGATATCGCAAGTAGACAATATTTAAAATCACGTAAAATCCGTCGTGAGAAAAAGTTGATGACAGGCCGAAACGTACTTTCATATATTATCTACGGTCTTAATTAAAAAACGAATTAAATTAATTAGAAAAATCGGTAGCAAATCGGTAGAAAAAATATAAAAAATATCAAAATTTAATTATTTCGATGATTGTCATTATCTCAAGTCTATCAAGCTTAAATCATTTCCAAAATTAATACAGATCGCGAAACTCGATTATCTTACCGTTATCCAAAAAAGAAAAAGAAACCTCTGGTCCACATTACCGGGTCGATCGACACTGTACCGTTACAAAATTAACCGAGGATCGATAAATCGTTAATAAAAATTACAAATTGTCCAGAATCGACAGACAGGCCAAACAGACACGTAGTCTAGATCACATTTCGTGCCAGCCCCCCATAAAAAAAGAGACAATAGGAAAAGATTAGCGATAGTAATTAAAAAAAAGAGGAAATTATTCTTCCCCTCTGCCCGTACGAAAAAAGAAAAATGTTTTTATCCATACTTTGCATAAAACTCATAAATGCATTCGACGGTCGTTAAATTATAAATAGTGCGTATACCTGTCGTACATACGAATCATACATAATTAGCAAATGACCAAATGCATAAAACATTAATTATACGTATAAACTATATATTTTTTTCCCATGTCGTACACAGCCGAGTGACTCGCGATATTGCGATCTTAGCGTCGCCGTACGAAACACCGCGAGACGCGCCGGGTGATCGCGATATATACGTCAGATTACCGTCTTCCCCCGTTCTATATTTAGTACAAAAATCTCGAAGATGGCGAAGAATAAAAAGAAAAGGTAAAACAGGGATCGAGAGTGATCGCGATGAATTCTCATGTGGGATGAAACAGCGGGAATAGAGATAGGGATAATGCGGCAAGAGCGAACGTTCCGGTGCGGCGCGAATCAAGCCCGCCGGGACAAGAGTCAACCGGCAACTGGTTCTCCCGATCGTTTTCATAAATATTATCGGAATCGTACGAGAACGAGCTGCCCCGATGTGGTTACCCTCTTTTCGTTCAACTGCAAATAGCAAGAACTCGTGTACCGCGCTATTAAACGTCGCGAAACGACGTTGTAACGCCGTTTCTTGGCGCGAGCCTCCGAGACCAGAAAGTACGAATTATCCGGGGCTAAGTGTAGTTACTATCTGTCCATTACCGATTTGTCGATTATCGCGATTTACGATCGATCGAAAAACTCTCAACTTTTTCTCCGAATTTACCTAATGCGTATCGTCCATTTACATACAAGTAGTATATATATATATATATATATATATATATACCTGAGATATTATACACCTGAGATATATTTATACGTGTTTTCACGTACGCGACAACAAACTCCAAAGTGTTTTATAAACTTGGTCACGCTTATCGAACTCCTCTCGCATTCCTCATAATTATTAATTCGTATCAATATCGACGCGTTAATTTAATTGCGATAAAACGCGATGTGTATGGGAAATGTCGCGTGAAGAAATTATTCGTAGGAGAAACAATGTGAAATGTATTCGATCGATGATTTCGTCACGAACAATTTCAGAGGAGAAATTCAATCGAGAAAACTTTTACTTAGATTGGCGCGTGTGTAAAGTGAAAATGTAACGAGCCGACGTACAGCCGTCGCCAGAGGCGGATTTCTTCAAACTCCGACCTAACCGCGTATTCTGCGAGAAATAAATATGGCGGATCGAATGTGCTTTGGGAAATTGCATAAACGAATTGTGCGTGGGAGTTTTGTTCTTCCATTGATTCAGGAAAGTGTTTGTTTGGAAATTGAATTTCCTGGTTCACGGATGTTTTATCAGTCTTGGATGATCTTTAATAAATAATCTAATGATTTATCTAACCGTTTAATTATTAGATAACCTTCGCTGATCCGGGAAATCTAAAATTATCCTTGTGCGATAATTAGTCCAATTTTTAATTACGTGATAATCAAAATCCACGCAGAAAGTGAAAAACGATTTCTACACGAAACAAATATTTTGTTGTTCGTTATCGATACAGTTCGTACAGGAATTCTTCTACCGATAGGAAGAAAGATCGAGAGGAAGAGAACGATCACCGTAAGTGTCACTCGAAGAGCAGTGCGACATAGTTTTCCAAGCAATTGTCGAACTAAATAATCTTAGCTCGGCACTTTCCTTTCTAAAACGATGACAAATAATCATTCGTCACTTTAGCTCGATTCGAGTACAAAAAAACAAGACGAAGAACGAAGTGCAATAATCTCGATCGGTTCTTGTTCGATCTGAGATTCCGGTCGGCCTAAAAAAATCGAGGCAGACTGTCCACGTGTCTTCCCAACGATCATTGTTTTCTGACCGATCCTATTTCGCAGGGAGACCCGTAATCAACGTTGATATTTGATAACACTGTAGAATTTCGTTAATCAAGGAAATCCTAAGTTACGTTGTAAAATTGATCCGAAAAGCTTGGTGTTTGACGTAAATCGTTGTTTATCGAGGAGAATCCAGAAAATTGATCGGTGCGAGGAAGATCCAAACTGACCTCTTGCCGTTGCGTCTCCGTCTCTTGGTGGCGTAGACAGTGCCGAGTTGGCTCATCGCGACGGAATTGTTGGGCCCGTTAGCCGTGGATGGTGGTGTTGTTGTTGTTGTTGTTGTTGCTGCGAATGACTGGCGCTGACGATCGAGGAGGACAACAAGAGACCGGAGGATGCACCAACGACGTTGCTCGCGGTGGTTAAAGGAGGTGGCGGAAGCGGTGGTTGTGGATAGCCGCATGCCGCAACGGCCGATGCGACGCTAACGTAATCCGTCGGCGTTAGGGACACGGTTGGTGGCGGCGGCCCGCAGATGCCAACCACCCCCGGACCACCCCCACCGACAACACCCCCGACCACCCCCAGCCCCGAAGCGCTCCTGTCCAGCGCGTACACCGTGCAGACCGTCGTGACAGTTCTCTCGGCGTTACCCTTGTACGACGTAAAATCTACATCATCATCCCTGTTATACGACGTTGAGCTTACCGACGATGAATTACGAGCGTACGGCTCGTCGACCGAATTCACGAATCTCGTACTCGGCGTCAGTTTCAATATTTTCCTACGTCAAATTCTTTACCGAACGTTCTTCCTTGCAAAAAAACACGCTTGATTTTTTCACCACGGATTCTCAGGGACGATTCACGATATGACCTTCGATCGACTTTGAGGTCACCTTGGACGGTTTTTCTACGATCACCGTTTTCGTAGCTTTTCTTCGGGGATTGTTGCGAGATAATTCACTTGTTCCAAAGACACGCGCACCATTCGAGTCACTTCATTTGAGGAAACAAACTAAACCAAAACAATTATACGCGATGCACAAGAAAAGAGGGTTGCGATATCCAGTCAATTCACTGTCACTCCGTTACACTTATTTCGTAGTAGGTCAAACATCCGGAATTAGCGTCGGCAACGTAGTATCACTCTTCATCCACTGTTCCCTAATATCGAAAAATTCACTTTTCCACAAAATTCTCGTTTTTGTTTTAGGGTGGCTTAGACAAGGGGTGGCGTTGCTCGCACAGGGCAAGAAGGGCAAAAGTGTGAAAAACGGCACTTCGTAATTTTGGACCTTGAAGAATTTTCGGCTAGCCGGAAATTCGAATGGAATTCAATTAATCACCACCGTAAACAGAAACATGTTGCACCACAAAATGTCGATAAGGATCGGCGAATCCTGTTGTTCGTCAATATCGTCGCGTCCGTTACTGACAATACCCGATAGTGACCGAACCGCGCCAAATTTTCTTATCTTGTATGCGTGTGTGTGCCCGTGTCACTGTGTGTGTCTGTGTGTGCGGTGTGTGTGAGAGTGAGTGAATGTGTGTGTGTGTGTATGTGTTTTTTTTTTATTATCACCCGTATATCGTGAGAATCCGAGCGGCGACGCGGCGGGCGCCAAGTGTCGTCACGTGTCCGCGAAAACTGGCAGTCGAGGGTCTTCCCACTCCGGTTGGGACTCGACTCGATCGGCTCTGGCTCCCACTCCTCCGTACTCCCCGCTATACCTTGACGATTAACCCGCCAGCGACCGCCACCGCCACTACCGCCATCTACCACCACCACCACCACCACCACTACCACCACGACCGGCAGGAGCGCCACTATCAGTAATGTGCTCGGCCAGTTCCGAGCTGCGTCAGACGAGCTATATGTCGAGTTCTAGGCAAGGGGAGTAAGAGGGGTGGAGAGGAGAGCGAGGGAGTCATGTCCGTATAGCATTTTCTCACTCACACCGCCTCCGCATCCACTTCCTCGACTCCCCACAGTCCACTCTCTCGACAGCACCAGGACTCAAGGGAGTCCTCCTTCTCCCTCTCTCCTCCTTGCTGCCCCTCTTCTCTTTCCTTCACCAGGGAAGAGCTCGTCCACCGTACGCCGGCCCTCTTTTCTCCGACCGCAGCCACCAGGATCATCCGATACAATAATAATACTCCCACTCTCGTCTCGAGACAACGAACACCCCCTCCTCCACCTTCTCCTCCTCCTTCACCTCCCTCGATTCTTCTTAGGCGAGGACCTTCCCGTAGCCACGCGACACCACAGACGCGCTTGACCAAGGCGTGCAAGGACACCTGAAAACACTTCGGGTCAGTACGTTTTCGTGTAGGACACTTCTTTCTTTCCGTACGTCACGGATCGACACATATTTCATTGGTTCGAGGGATGTTCCTGGATCAATTCGACGCTGAAAATTTCCTGGATAACCGAAAGCAACGTTCCGTATTAACTACCATTGGACTCGCCCCGTACACCGTGGAGAGGGTATCTTTGTACTACGGCGATGCGGACCCGGTCGCCTCGTAAATGCGGCTCGTGAACTACTGAAAGCTTCGTTCCAGGTGGAAAGGTCTGCGAGCGTCGATCGCGAGGCATATATGTATAAATATACGGGCCACAGCCGTCCTAACGTGTGCTCGTGATGCGCGTTGGACCAGGTATACGAGGTAGCTAGGCTGTTACGCACCCCCTACCCCTTGGCTGAAGCCGACGGTGTGAGTGTGAGTGTCGAGGCGGAAAGAACGTTCGAAGAATCGCGGCATTGCAGCCCTCTCCGAGGTGCATAGGGTGTAGTATGGAGGAGCGCGGGAGTGCGGTAGGCCTAGAGCGACATACTCCAGGGATCGTCCCGATCGCGTCGCTAGGCTGGTGTGCCTATAGTGAGCAGCGCCTCCGCGACATCTGCCACTTTTCCCCCCTACTCTCGACCACCTTGCCCCCACCTTCCTCTCGGGTCTACCCCCACTCCGGCCACGTTATGGCCACGCCCAGCGCGACATCGCGGCCGCCAATGGACGAGCCAGCATGGCGCCACCCGTTGTACAGGCGCGAAGGTGGGAGAGGCGGTAGTCTCGATAGTGATCGGCGCAACTCGAGCTTACTGAGTATATGCTTCTTCTCTTTGATATTCAGGGTAAATCAGCTTCGCCCATCGCCCTCGAAATCTCCCCCGCCCCTCCCTTCTTACCGCTCCTATGTTTTTTTATGAATTATTTTCCTGGATGTCGCCTCTCGTTTCTATCGTTGATTCTTGTCACTGGATTTCTCATAAAAGGGTTGATTTTTTAAAGGGCTGTTCCCTTTTTTTCATAACTTTTGCAGATGGAATCATTTTTTATGCGACGATAATTTTTTTACATACGTTTTGTGTCTTTTAAAGTGCGTACACGTAGAGTTCCGACGGTTTTGCTAATAATGAATTTATTAATTCGTTCTGGGGGGGGGGGGGAGTAGTGAGGGATGATTAGAGTGAAAATGAAGCTACAGTCAGTAACATGCCCTCCCTCAGTAATTGACAATCACTTCGGCAAAATTCAGACAAGAAATTGGCCACGCACATTCTCCAAGCTGCTGCGATGTTTCTACCGAGGGTAGTAAAAATCAACCCCTCGTTCGCAACATGAGAAAATCTTGCACTTTCAGAATGTTTACGATAGCTTATTTTAAAGCTTCCTAATTCCCTTCCTCTCTCTCTCTCTCTCTCTCTCGTTCTCTCCCAATCGAGTTCTCAAAGGTAACTCATACCTAGGGGTAGTTTCCCCAACAGGGTGAATATCGAAGAGGTACACAGTTTGTGCATATGGATGATAAAATTTATATCCGTCCAAGCTCGCAATATCATACGAGTTTGATAGTCACGCACACGTGCCACGAGATATACGTGACAATTCCGGGAAATATGGACCACCAAGGTATTCCCTATCTGTCTATAAACCTACCCATCGTCAGTCTATACACCATTTGTAGGAAAGACGTCGGGTCCATTTTACTAAGCCAGGCCATATTCAACGACCTTTGTATGTGCAAGGGCTGAAAGGTCGTGCCGTTTATAAGCTAGAAAGATCGAGGAGGGTTGAAAAACGATCGTATAACTATAAATTCGATCGTTTAAACAACTATTTTTCTCGTCCCAATATAGTAACCCTCTTCGTTTCGCAACATACGAAACTCTATCTATGCTCGCCTCTCGATTATTTCCGATCACAGTACCAATCGGCCTTTCACGTGTGCACAAATGTGTACACGATATTTTTTTTTTGGCATGGTACTAAATGCCCATAGGTGCGCACAGACTCGAGTCGTCACGTTTTCTCTTATCTCTCGCTGTAGCATAGCCGAGCTTCGTGAGGGTTATCGGATCGCTCGTGTCTCCCGATATCCTCCACACCATACCATGACCCGAACTACCTACCAGCTGTATATATATATTCCTTTTTATAAGAGGCTAGTGTGCTTGTCGAAGTTCATGTACCTAGGGATCGAGCACTTAAGAAAAAAAGGAACGAACTCCAATAATCTCGAACATAAAAAATAATGCCCTTGTCCAAGAGCGAATAAAATTGACCACACTAATTCACGGAAGATTATCAATTTTGAATATTCTATTCCAGACAAATTGATCTTTTATCAAAAATTTTGTTCAAATTTTGAATCCTTTTTGAAACTTGGAATTCTTTCAAATCTTTACAGGCACAATATATCTACACGTAGATACGCAAATAGAATTCTCCGTGTTTATAGTTCGTTTATAAATATAAATTGAATATTTTTCTGTCGTAATTCATAAAACAAAAAGAAATGAAACAAAAGGTATAGATATTCTCATCATTAATTACCTTGTCTTATCCCGAATCTAAGAACAAATACAATTGACAAAATTAATTCCCGGAATTGTATCAATTTTAATTATTCCATTCCAAACAAATTGATCTTTTATCAAAAAGTTTGTTGAAATTTGATATCGTTTTTCAAACTTGGAACTCTTTCGACTCTGTACAGGCACAATATATCTACACGTAGATATTCAAACAGGATTCTCCGTGTTTATAGTTCGTTAATAAATATAAATTGAATATTTATCTGTCGTAATTCATGAAACAAAAAGAAATGAAAAAAACGTAGAGATATTCTCACCATTAATTACCTTGTCTTATCCCTGATCCAAGAACAAATGAAATTGACAAAATTAATTCCCGGAATGTTATCAATTTTAATTATTCCATTCCAGACAAATTGAATCTTTTATCAAAAGTTTCTTCAAATTTTGAATCGTTTTTCAAACTTGTGGAACTCTTTCAAATCTTTACAGGCACAATATATCTACACGTAGATACGCAAACAGAATTCTCCGTGTTTATAGTTCGTTAATAAATATAAATTAAATATTTTTCTGTCGTAATTCATGAAACAAAAAAAAACATGCAGATATTATGAATTATCATGTCTTATCCCAAATCCTCTTGGATTTGTTCTTACAAATACAATTGACCAAATTAATTCCTGGAATTGTATCAATTTTAATTATTCCATTCCAAACAAAGTGATCTTTTATCAAAAATTTGGTCAAATTTTGTATCGTTTTTCAAACTTGGAATTCTTTCAAATCTTCACAGGCACAATATATCTAAATGTACATACGCAAACAAAATTCTCCATGTGTATAGTTCGTTAATAAATATAAATTGAATATGTTTCTGTCGTAATTCACGAAACAACAAGAAATGAAGGAAAAAAAACAAAACATGTAGATATTCTCGTCGTTCATTACCGTGTCTTATTTTAAGGGGGGTTATATCACGTTATACACTCTGTCAGTTTATGCCGAATTCCCAGTCGTGTTTAAAACTCATTTCACGCATGCACCGCTTTCGCGAGAGACAGAGAGAGAGAGAGAGAGAGAGAGAGAGAGAGAGAGAGAGTCAAGTTCCGAGTGTGATGCGGCGCGGCTACCGGGCGCGCGCGTTGCATTTGCAGAGACGCACGCGAACCACTCTCTCTCTCTCTCTCATTCTCTCTCATCCATCTATATCCCCTGTTCTTTTCTCTCTCATACTTTCATCAACTCGATCTTTCGCGCACTGGGTCACGCAAATTAGTACGCAAAATCGCGTGGCCTTCTCGTTTTCGGGTCTCGGATATATCTCGCGCGCGCAAACGACCGCGATCGTAACTCATTTCCACGTGACTCTCTTTCTCGTTCCGTAAAGGGATGAATCGCCTTTTCTTTACATTTATTTTTTATATCCTCTTTTTATATTCTTTTCCCTTCTCCTCGTCCTTTCTTTTATGAATTATTTTATAATGCCATTAATCATTTTGCCGACTCTCGATTAATCAGCTTAATGAAGACTTCATTGAGCCTGAAATGGTCTGCAATTTGCCTTTTTTTTATTGGTCAAGAAGATTTTTGCACCGTCGTTTATATTAAGTATACGTACGTTGGGTACGACTTGCATAAAAAAAATATCGTAAATTGCCAACGAACTTCCGGAGGTGAATTGTCGAAAGAAAAGCTAGCGGATCTGCGACTTATATATATATATATATATATATATATATATATATATATCCGTCGGGCTATTTACGTTGAACCATTTTGCACATAACAGCCAACAGTCCTAGTTAGGTTTATAACGAGATACATAGTACATATATATGTATATCGATATATACATACGTGTTCCTAGTGATATACGTATATCGCTCATTGCTCCGTTGGATAGCTCGTTATTGCTCGTTTTCTACGATCGTTCGAGTAACTGCAAATGCCGTTTGCCGAACGATCGCGGTGAAACATCCGATGTTGCGTAAAAGGACATTCCAGAGACATAAATATATATTGCCCCAGAGCAGAGACCTCGACTACGATATAGTTTCGACCACGAATATCGATTCGCGTTACGTATAAACGTAATCTAGCTGCAGAATTCAAATTCGCACAAATATTGTAGAAAAAAAAATTTTGTAAAAAAAACAATTTTAGTATAAAAAAAAAAAAAAAAGAAAAAAAAGAATTTTCATAAAATAATTTTGTCTACGTTGACATTTATTCGTAAAATTTCTCTTATAAAATCGCGAATTTTGATACGATTTTAATAATGAATTATTTTTTTTATATAGAAATTTTAATAAAACTCGTTTTTCAATGGAAAAAATGGAGTTGCATTGAAATTTTGATAATTTCTTTTTTCGAAATGGAAATAGGTATATATATATATATATATGTATTTCTGAAGACAAACGCAGCCAAGAGTTGGAATCGAAGACGAGGAGAGGCCAAGAATACGAATCTCTCAGTTGGGGAAAAGGTCAACTCGCGCCATCTAGCGGCGAGAGCGCGAAGCACCGTTACTCACCGGGCGACCACGGAGCTGAAACGGGGTGAGATTACCTACGGATATCTGGAAGAAAGCGGCAACATCCCCTTCGATAGCATCGACAACCATCTTCGAATACAAATTGAAAAGTTTTGTTTCATATTTTCTCAGTCACGATACTTTATGGTCAAAATAAATTGATCGAATCGACGCGAACGATGGCCAAGCGTGTTAAAATCTATCAATTTCACGTAAAGAACTTAATATTTATCTGCAATCACCGAATCGAGCGATCCCTCGATTTATCGAATTGTTGATCAAAGGATCGATCAATAATTGCGATTTCTAGAAATAATTAAAAAATCATTATTTTTTTAAATTTATTCGATTATCCTGAAAATGTTTTTTTAAGTCGCTAAAATTAGCATTTTTCGAATCAATTTATCGAATTATAGATCGAAGGATCGATCAATAATTACGATCTCTAGAAATAATTAAAAAATCATTATTTTTTTAGATTTATTCGATTATCCTGAAAATGTGTTTTTAAGTCGCTAGAATTAGCATTTTTCGAATCAATTTATCGAATTATAGATCGAAGGATCGATCAATAATTACGATCTCTAGAACTAATTAAAAAATCATTATTTTTTAGATTTATTCGATTATCCTGAAAATGTTTTTTAAGTCGCTAAAATTAGCATTTTTCGAATCAATTTATCGAATTATAGATCGAAGGATCGATCAATAATTGCGATCTCTAGAAATAATCAAAAAATCATTTTTTTTAGATTTATTCGATTATCTTGAAAATCTGTTTTTAAGTCACTAAAATTAGCATTTTTCCAATCAATTTATCGAATTATACATCGAAGGATCGATCAATAATTACTCTCTCTAGAACTAACTAAAAAACCATTATTTTTTTTAGATTCATCCGATTATCCTAAACAAAAATTGTTAATATCTAAAATTAAAAACCCACCTCCTCTTGCCAGCTGCAAATAAAATTTGACATCCTCGTTTAAAAAATTACCCAATTAAAAAAAATCAAACACACGACTCTCAAAAACTTCAACAAAAATATGATAAACCATATCGAATTAACAATTATTTCCCCCATCGACTATCTCTCTCATCGATTCGATAAGACCTTCGTATCATAACTATTTCATTCCACAATCTACTAGCCTGTATGAATAAAAAAAAGAAAGAAAGGAAAAAAAACAATAATTGGCCGAAACCGGATAAATGCAACGAGCGCACCGATTCAACAAAAGCTTAACTCGTAAATACGTATATGCATTCTATATAAGTATATAGGCAAACGAGGCTAGGTAGTTGCCGGAGGGAGAAGAGGTGGGGGTAGATCGGTATAAGCCGCATGAAAAGGGTGGAGGGGGGCGCGAGGGTAGCTCGAACAATGCAAAAATGAGACTTAATTAGATAAATCATTGTTTTGAAACGTAAAGCCACGGTGGGCAGGCAGCGCACTGCAATCAGGACCGCAACAACTAGTGCCGCAACTGCCAGATGCAACGAGACGATAGCGGAGAAGCGAATTGCGCGGGCGTCCTGGTAGCTGTAGCCCGACACAAAATGTATCTTCAACTATATTTATATTTATATATATATATATATTTATGTTTATATGTATGTGTGTGTGTGCACGTAGGTCTCACTCGCTCGGGCAGTGCTTATAATTGCGTGCTACGAATAATTACTTCGATATACAACGTGGACGTTCGCAGGGGTAGCCAACTACTACTCAGCTAGCTACGAATAATTTTCAAGTACGTTACGTTTATATTCAGCGAGTCTCACGTGTTCGTATATATGTGTAGGAATATATATGTGCAAATAGCCGACTGGGAGAGACGTTTGTGAAATATATCCGTCGTAACGGATATCGGCACCGTTTCGACGAAACGACGTTTAAAATGGACTTGCGACGTCTTGATCGAGAGTATTTTGGAACGGGGCTTTTTTTGCTTTGTTGGGGATCATATAGATTTTATCATTTATCGTTTAGAGAAAATATATGTTTTTTTCTTATTATAGTTTTGAATTGGTTAATTTATTTTTGTAATTTGTGTAAATAATTTTTGGGCCACACCGTTATCTTCGTGGAAAAAAGCAATCGTTGTTGTTGAAATATTGACCAAGAACGAAGAAAATATAGATTAAACGAGAGAATTCGTTTTATCAATTTTTCTTTTGTGATAATTTTCAATTTTCAATTTTATTCATAATTTGTATAAATAATTTTTATTTCAAATAATGTTTTCAAATGAAATATTATTGTTTTGTAATATTATTTATTATCTTCGTAGAAAAAAAAGCAATCAATATTGTTGAAATATTGTCCAGGAAGGAAGAAAATCTATATTAGACAAGGAAATTCATTTAACAAATTTTTCTTTTATTATAATCTTCAATTTTCAATTTTATTCATAATTTGTATAAATAATTTTTATTTCAAATAATGTTTTCAAATTAAATATCATTGTTTTGTCATAATAATTATTATATTCCTAGAAAAAAGCAATCAATATTGTTGAAATATTATCCAGGAAGAAAGAAAATCTATATTAAACGTGGGAATTCGTTTTATCAATTTTTTATGAAAAAAAAAAAAAATTGTTAAATGATTTATTTTGTTTCGAACGTTGAACGTATCCGGCTCATGGTAAGTTTGAAAAAAATATGAAGGAAAGATCACAGGGATCAGAGGCACTCGGAGGCAAAACAATGTATCTCATGAATAATTCAAGAATTTAGTGCGAGTCTGCGTAGAGTAGAGAATCGATACGACTATCGATCGTAAGAATGCAAGAGATGGCGTGTAATTGACACCGACGAACGCTGACTTTATTGCCATATGACTACCACTGACAGCCATTATCCGACTCGATAATGTATTATAATAAAAAATATTAAAAAAAAAAAGAAAAAAAAAAAAACAAACGTTCCTCTCGTACTCGACTCGACGTCAGTCCGGAACTACGTTGTGTGCCTTCGCCTATACTAATTTTACATTACTCTTTCATTCCTGTACGGTGTTTTTATGTTTTCGTTTGTATCATTCTTTGCTCGAACGAGTCGCATATTTTCAATGGAACATTAAATATAGCTTTGTTTCATTTTTATTCCAGGTTTGCACATTTTTTTGAACAGCCTCGAACTGATAAAATCCTTTAAAAAAAGTAATAAAAATGTCAAGATAAATAGTTCAACGTGAATTAAAAATGAAAATTATTTATTAAAAATTGTGTCGAGAAAATCGTTTTTGGTGTTCGAAAATTGGGCCGGTAAATTTTCAATAGAAAATTAAAAAGAACTTCGTTTCATTTTTACTCCAGGTTTTCACATTTTGTTTAACAGCCTCGAACTGATAAAATCTTTATTGTCATATAATAAAAAAACGTATAAAAAAGTAATAAAAATGTCAAGATAAATAGTTCAACGTGAATTAAAAATGAAAATTATTTATTAAAAATTGTGTTGAAAAAATCGTGTTTGGTGTTTG
>JAPYZT010006035.1:0-17541 GCA_030522965.1 Tryphoninae sp. A BG-2022a | reverse complement strand
AAATAAACAATTAATTTTTGTTTATATTTTAAGAATGGACATTCAAGCGGTTGATATAAAATTGTGGGTCTTATTGCTATCTTTTAATTACCTGGGTTTCCGTGAGATGAAGGGACGATGAGAATTCCGCTCTCTCGGCTATCGTCAGATATTGCTTTTCCCGAAATTTCTTCTCGAGCGAGAGCAGCTGTTGCGTGGTGAAAGGCGTTCTGGGTTTGCGATTAGGCTTGTGCTTTCTCAATGTGCATCTCACGGGTCCTTGACCAGGACCTGGTAGCCGTAAATCGCCTATAATCAAATCAAAGAAAAAAAAACAATAAATATCCATCATTGTCTTCAATTTAATCCAAATTTTCATGTAATTAAAAAAATTACATCAAAATTACCCAAACGATATTTTATGTCCGAAAGTCATTCACATTTTTCAATCATCACATAAAACTGTCTTCGTCAAGCCTTCCAATGATCGATCGAATTAGAAAAAAGAATTTTAAAAAATCGGCCATAAGAAATTTTATCCCAGATCGATGAAATTTACCCTCGAAGCAAGCCTCCCAACGATCGATCGAATTAGAAAAAGAATTTAAAAAAATCGTTCACGAGACATTTAATCTAATCCGATGAAGCCTCCCCTCGAGACGAGCTTACCTACAATACATAAATTCGATAAATCAGCAACCGTTAAAAATGACTTTCGCATTCAAGCTGTCCATGCACGATATAACTATATATAAAATAGTTGTTATATCCCTGAATCATCTGGTATCAATTATAACAAAGTAGAGAGGCCGCCAATTAACGTCCGACGGTCGTATCGTTTACTACCTATAACTATGTACACATCTCTCTCTCTCCCCCTCTCTCCTTCTTCCTCTCTCTCTCTCCCTCTCTCTCTCTCTCTCTTGTTATATATATATAACAAGTAGTACTGGGTATACCTCTGTCAAACTATACAGTAAAAGAAGCGAAGGCGCGATGTCAGCCTATCTGTCGTGACATCGGTAAATCTTTCCACAAGCACGCACACAAACACATAAACACGCACCGATACATATCTATATATACGTTAAAGCGTACACTGAACCGTACTACAGGCTAAATGTTCTAGAGAGAGAGAGAGAGAGGGAGATAAATAGATAGAGAGTAATCTTCCACTTCTGTCTTTTCTTCTGAAAGCAATCCTGTACACGGCATTACAACGTTACGACTAGGAATCAGCAAAAGGACAGTCCCTCGTTCTCCATCGATCCTTTTGTACATACGAGTACATATTTTTATATATATATATATATATATGTATATACATAAGTGTGTGCGTATGTGTGTGTACAAACCGGACAACTGTTTGTGCCTCGTTCTTTTCGCGGCGTTCGCAACGAGCATAACCGATCGTCGGCGATCGTTTTATTTTCCCGACGCTAATTAATTCCCGTTAATTACCCACTGACTGGCGATCTTTCTCTCTCTCTCTCTCTCTCTCTCTCTCTTTTCCTTTATATATATATATATATATAAATACATGATAAATACGCCGATCGAGTTGCGAGATTCATCCGGGATACAAATTACACGGAGTTGCGTCTTGCATAAACTATTTCAGGCTATACCGACGTATTTGTTATTTATACACACGTGTGTGTTTGCGCGCGCGCGCGCGCATATGCGTTTGCGCTACCATAGCAGTTTACGTCGCGACTGTTGGCAACGAAGCGAACCAAACCGCGAACTACCCGAGAAGAAGCTTTTTTTTGGTTTGTTACAGAGAGCTCGTCGCTCCTTTTATCCTCATACTCGGATGTGACATGCTCCAAGCTAAAGACATGTGTGTGTTTGTGTGTTTGTGTGTGTGTGTCCGGACGTAAAAGCGTATAAAAATCTAGCCGGGTGTAAACGTATATAGGGTTTTACTACATATGCGCGGTAGACCGTGCGCTGAATATCCAAGATTTTCAACGTGTGAACGAGAGAGTGTAATATACACGAGAACCGGGTATTACCTATATAGTAGACAAATTGTATTTTCACACGCGAGCAAGTCGATCTCTCGGAGCAGCTTCTCTATCTAGTTTTAGCTCAACGATAGATTTCCTCTATTTTTTTCACCCTCGGGGTAGTTCGGCTAGTTTCGCGCGGCAAACTACGACAACGTCTCAAGAGTCGGCGTTACGCGCGAAAAGCGATTCGAAAACGAGATCGGTAAATTCTCTGGGACTGAGCAAAGAATCGCGTTCAAATTTTGAGGGTAGGTAGAGAATTATACCAAAAAGTGGCTGGGAATGTTTTTCTTTCCAAAATGTTTATGATAGGGTTGCAAACGACGAGTTATTGGAAACCATCATTCGTACTTTCTTCGACACTGACAATGAGCGTTAAAGTTTTCAGAGTATCTAGATAATTGTAACAACAATTTTGAAAAAATACAACGTTTAGTCACTCGTTCCTATAATTCTCTAAGTGTCTTGAAAATTTTAACGCGATCGATTGCTCAGTTTCGAAGAGGATACGAATCGCATTTTCCAATCGCTCGTCGACGAGTTATGGCAATTCCTAATGGACAGTTAAGGTGGCGGTAAATGGGACGTCGCGGATGAAGGAAGCGATCGAAAATCTTCCTAAATCGGCGAGAATGAAAGGCGAAGAGGTTTTGGTTTATTTATGACGATGTTGCTTGTGTGTGATCTCCTTAACGGCGCTATATTTGTATTTTTAAAGTAAAGTATGTAGAATGGTCCGAGCAACATTCACTTCCGTTTCTGGGATATTCTCCTCGAGGATACGGGCAAGCTTCTTTTGAAACGCGAACGCTTTCACTTCGATCCAATATATAAAACTCCAAATGGACAGCGCCGTGCGGTAATTGACACCGACGGGGTCCCGTATGGTTTTTTGTAAGACGAGGACGCCGACGAGGGATATATTCTCGTTTCGTTACACGATACAGTACAGTTTTATTAATTGGACAAATTATCTCGTAAAATAATTTCTTATCGAAGGTGTGCGCGGATATCGTAAGCTCGCGCGCACAATTTATTTATCAATTTAACGAAATATAAATATTCATCGTACGTAACACCCGTGTACGAAGGGTTTTTGTTTTTGCGAGTGTTGGAAAAGAAATTTCACTCGTTACAGGATTCATCCTTTTATTAATTGGACGATCTTATTATCTCGTGAATATTCTTCGTAGAAAAAACATGACACTCGCAACAATAATAATAATAATAATAATAATAAATTATTTTCTATCTTCATCGATCGAAACATAAATCCATCGTCCTTCGTTTTTTTTTTTTGCGACAACGTCGTATTATTCACATAGATCGAGAGAAAACAAGATCGAGCGGAAGTGAAATTATTTAAAAGTTCAATTAGGTTTGAAAACGAGCGCTACCTGTCATGTCAAACGAATCAAGTAAAGAAAAAAACGAAACGTATAGTTGAGTTGTATCACAAACGATGATATTTCATTCGACAAAGTGACGATTGCTTGAACCAAGATTCGTTATTAACGAGGCTACAGGTGCGTTTAACGAAAATTGGTGCCAAAAATTTACGTTTTAGGCCTGGCAGCTGTTTGAGTCCTTTCCAATTTATTATCTATTATCCTAAAGATCTATTATACGCAACATATATATATATATATATATATATATATATATATATTACATCTAACACGTGCCGGCACGAATATTTGGGAACATTAGAATTGCGCCGCGTACGATATTTCAGATGTATTATTAAACCGTATATTATACACGGGTGGCGATCTCTCGATGCGGGTAATTATGACTAGAGCCGAGAATGATAAATCGTTGCCGAGATTTCGTGGGACGTTTGTGTGTATACCGCCTGCTCCTTTTGCCGATGCTACGAGCGCGAAGGAAGTTGGCGCGTGTGGGGCGAGATCCTCCTCTCGTTAATTTATTCCCGGTGTAGGTATATATATATATAGGCGTAATATACGATATATTGAATATATATCTATATGGGAGACCGGACGAGAAACTCTCGAATGCCGCGCCTCATACAGAATCTTCGCCGTCCGTTTTTCTCACTCCGGGTCCCTCCCGTGGTTATAAATGACGTTGAAACTCGTAATTTTCGTGACACCTCCGGACTCTGAGAGGAAATGCGACGGGAGAGAGAGAGAGAGAGAGAGAGTGAAAGGGAGGAAGGAAAAAAAAAGAACGAATGAGATAAAATCTGGTCGTTCTGACGATTTCTTGTCAGTTAAGTGTTAATAGTCCTTAAGTTCATTCGATACAGGGACAGAAAGATCTTATGGTTTCGTTAGTTTCTCCAACATTTAGCAGAATTTATCGTTCTTCTCTCTTCCTCTGTGTTTCTTTCCTTCTTTCTTTCTTTCTCTCTGCCTTTCGGTTCGTTCTGGCTTCTCGCCGCTATGGTAATTTTAGTATCGCTTTGTATTACACGAATGTTAAATTTACGCGTACGAGGGATTTTGTTCATGGGATGGAAAAAGCGACGTATTAAACGAGAAAAAAAGAAATACAGAAATAAAACTCGAAGTTACACGTTACATACACATGTCCTTGCGTCCGTTTGATTTTTGTTTACGAGGGACGATACGGTGATCGATGAACATTCGACGAGTGATCTATAACGCGTATCAGATACGAAGAGCGAGCGATCTATTTTAATCGACGATGCACGAGGCTCGCGTTATTTCGTATGTTTTTTGTTTCTTTCGTTTGTTTGTTTTCATCTCGAAGAAATAAGAAATCAAAGTTTTTCACCTTTTTTGTATCGATCGAACGATAAGTTAGCGGTGGCATCGGGGTAATTTGTATTTTCAGGACGCAAACGAAACGAGGACACGTCGGAAATGTTTCCCTGGAGAGTTCGTCGCGTGTTGCGCAAAAAAAAAAAAAAAAATAACAAAATTATTCTACACGAATTTCCCAACTGATTTCGTAAGTTTTTCTCGTGCTTTTCTTACGGTTTTTCTTTTCGTTTCTCGTTTTTTTTCAACGATTTTGATTAATTCCCTCAATTCGATCGTACACGTTTCTCACGAATTAAGCTCAAAGTTCATTCGCGATAAATTCGCCGTCTCGTCGACGAATACAAACGCACCGTCGTCGTTCACCTCGCTCCGGCATACAAAGTCACAACAACTCGACTCGGTGATAAATCAAAAACCGCGAGAGGATCGGAGGCGAAAGCAAAAGAGGAGAAAGGACACGAGCGGACAAGCCCGGACAACTGCTTATTCGGTGAGAGACAGTACGAACGAACGAACGAACGAATGAAAAAAAAAAACAAACGGATAAAAGAGTAAAAAGTAAAAAAAAACAATAAAAAAAGGAAAGAAAGAACGAACGAAGAGAAAGAGACAGAGAAAGTGCATGTGTCGAACGAAACTGAACATTGCGGGATGGTGAAGGGGAGGGGGAGGGGGAGGGAGGTTGGTTTGGTGGGGACTTACAGGATATTTTTTGCCAGAATCGTGAATGCATTATGGATGCTACGAGAGTTATGTATGACTCTATCGTGATCCTGGTGTGTATATATATGGCGACGAACCGCGAGATGATCGTTGAGGACAACGATAGTCGAACCGTAGATCAGTTCAAATCGGTCTCTTCGTGTATATCCGGAGATCTCGAGGGACTCGAGTATATATATATATATATATATTATATAATATATAATATATTATATATTATATTATATATTATATAACATTACATAATATAATATGTAATATAATATAATATAATATAATATACTATATAACATAATATAATATAATATAATATAATATAATATAATATAATATAATATATCATAATATAATATACTATAATATAATATATTGAAATATATAATATATATTTATATGTTTGTGTGCGTGTCTGTTTGTGTGTGTGTGCGTATAGGGAGGATGAATCATAGAGCTGGCAAACTCGGCGAGTTCGGCGAGTATATGGAGTTCGATAGTCGCAATAAGCAATGTTCTTACAGCGATACTCGAGAATCTCTCGAGGATCGGCGTACTCCGAGGACGAGGTTCGAGGCGTTCGCTGGTTGTACGCGCTGTAGCGTAGCGTACGATGGAGCGCGTGCGCATGCGCGCTCGCCCAGAATTCCCAACGCGCATGCTCGTGCGCCTCACCGTCAGCCCTCGAGCGCCGACGCACACCTTGACTCGAGAGTGCGCGCACCCGCGAGAGTCCCGTAATGGCCAGAGATTTCTTTCTCGGAAATGGCGCGAGTTTCTCGATCCGAGTCATTCCCTCTTTTTATTCTTTTCGTCTTTATTTTTCTTATTCCTCTTCTTCTTCTTCTTTCTTCTTCTGCCTTATTCTTAATTCGCGATGTTTTTAGTTTTGTTTGTTTGTTTTGCGTTTCTGAAATCCTCGTCTCTCGTGTGTCGCCCGATCGCGGTGCAGCCGGTGATTAGAGTCCTCGAGGATCATCGAACGATCGGTTAGAGCAGATTCGGTGATAATGGCGAGAACATCCCTAAATTGGTAGAACGATCGAGAGCGCGTTTTTTCTATTTTTATTCATAGTTTCTTTTTGTTTCGTTCATGAAGCACTCGGCGTCTTTTGCCTATTCCGTCGGTATGCGAACGCGATTATTTCGTTTTAATTGGCGGCTGCATCTCTCTCCCTCTCTCTCTCTCTCTCTCTCTCTCTCTCTCTCTCACTCGCCTATCGTTCACGATTTTAACAACGCCGACGCGAAAAACGTTCATCGAGACCTCGATCGTAATTAGCGTCGCTAATATTAATACCCGCATTATCGCAAACTCGACGATAAGAGCTGTTTTTCTTTTATCCTCCCTCTACCCTTTCCCTCGTTTTTTCTTTCATCCTTCTTTAATCGTCCGAAGCTTTCGGTACTCGGAGCATTCGTAATAAATAAATAATACGATAATTAAGCATTACCCGGCGCGGTTACGACGAGCCAAAGGTTGATGGGAATAATTAACAAACGTCGTCGCGTATCTCGCCTCGATTTACTCCCCGGCCATCTCGTCGAGACCGTCATTCCGTTCGGCGAGCATAATAAACTTGACTCGGGTACCGTTTCGTTCGAATGAAAAACAAAAAAAACGTATTTGCGAGAAAGGCAATATATATCGAGTGCAGTTAAGACTAACAGAGAAGAGAGAGAGAGAGAGAGAGAGAGAGAGAGACAGCGGAGAAACGACGAGAGTAAAGTCTTATCAACCGCGGCTTATCTAATTCAGGGGGCACTTGATGCCCGCGACACGTTCCATCGAGCGGCGATGGTTGTACCGCATGCACAACCGTATTTAATATTATTTATATACATGTACATACATACCCACATGTGTGTATGTATGTGTGTTGGGGACAGTGGGGGGGTATGTGTGTGTGTTTGTGTATTAATGTATACACGCATATAGTTATATCGTATATTTCATCGTGGTGCAAACGAAGCGCCGTTCGCGCAAATCACTCGCATCAATTAGGCGTGGGTATTGGACGATCCGTGAATTAAATCGAGTCGAATATTAACCGTTCGCGGCCGCACGGGGTAATTACACGGGGAATTACGGTCATCGATAAGCTCGGATCTCGAGATATCTCACTTAGGATGGACCGTTGCCTCGAAGCGTATCCTCTCGTCGTATGAAAGCGTGTGATTTAAATTATGAACCGGAATAATATTATAATACAGTCGATGAAATGTGTACTGTACGTTTCTCTTACATATGCGCATGTGTGTGTGTTTGTGTATGTAAGAAAGATCGAAGCTCAAGGCGAAGAAGCGTGTGCGCGAGTGTCGTTCGTGGGCGTCGGACCAGCTCTCTCGTACCCAGGCTTGCATGCATGAGCTTTGACGTTCGATCTTTATTGATTCGGATCTTGAACATTTGCCCTCGCGGCAATTAAACCATCGGCGATAGTCAAAGAACTCGGTCTTACCGATTTAATAAATTCAAGCTTTTGCCGGTTCGTTTCTATTCTTGTTGCTTTTTTCTTCTTTGTTTTAATGAAAGAGAACAAAAACAAAACAAGTTAATAAGAAAAAATAAGAGAATTTTGTAATATGGTAATTTGCAGAAATGCTTATTGATGCGAAAATTAAATGAGGATTCGCGCTTATTTCCATTATGGAATTTCAGACCTCGCGGTTGTTAAGAAACGTGTGGGTAAAGGTAAGCTGGAAAACGACTAGTATGAATAATCAAATGCGGAATTATATTGTAATGATTGTTTCGCGATTCCGCCGTTAACGAGCATTCATTTTGTAAGTTAAAAGCTCTAAATCATAGAATCACGTATTTAGTGGTCGTGAGACTTGAGCTTCGTCGCATTGTTCGTATCGTTACTTGGTCGATAAAGACGTCATCGATGAGAACAATGACTTCGACAATGGGGCGACACGAGGGTACGAAAGATTGTTTCGTCGACCCACGCATATTCTCGCATCAAAGCCAAGTGATAATTCTCAATATAGCGTGGTATTATTCGATAAATCTTACACACCGTTTGGACTAGTGGGCCCACCATGAGGCGTGTAAAGATGTCCATGGGGATTGTGGGGATGCGGCGGTGGCGGTAGCCACGCGAATCCGGCCAAGGAATGTGGAAATCCCGCGGGATTCCATCCAGCGCTACCGGGACCACCGAGGTAGGGACCGGCGGGCCTCTGGACCCCCGGATGAATCGGTTGAGGCACTACCGGGCTCGATTTCTCTTTCTCCTGCGACGAGGTGTCGAGCTCCCTGTCGAGCTCGCAGTCCGAGTCCATCACGTTAAGATCCTCCGACTGGCTGACGCTCCTAACATCCTGATCGTCATCAAGATGATCGTTCGACGTGCAAACATCGCCTTCCAGCGATCGGTTTGCCTCGGAATCGCTTCTGTCGTCGAATTCTCGTCTTATCGGCGATACCGAACGATTCTGTCCGATTCGTTCCTCGTCCTGATGATGATGATGAGGATGATGATTCTGACTCTGTTGACGTTCCCTCGAGCGATGATCGTTCGTTCTAACGATCTTCGGGGAATCGTTGCCGGTCAATCGTTCCTCCTGTCTCTGCTGATCGCGATCTCTCTCGATGTCCATTTTGATTGGTGACGCGGATTTGTCATTGTTACCGGACGATCTCGAGAAATCCTTGACGGTGATTAGCTCTTGATGATGATGATGATGATGATGATTGTGTCGTTCGTTGGTACTTTGGTTGGTACGTTCACCCGTTGACTGTTGATGATCGACGGCGTTTGCCCTCTGTTGTTGTTGCTGTTGGTGCGCGTGATGACTAGCCGCGAATACGCCAAGACCATGAGGACTCAGCCTAGCCAGGAGTTCTCTACTCTGCAATCTCTGCTGTTCCATGATGAACTCGCGATATCTCGCCTCCATTTCGAGACTCGCGCAGTTCTTCTCCGACGCATCCAGCATTATTCTCTCGCCGTGCTCGGTATTGTTCGTGCACTCGTTGCCGGCGGCCGCCGCTGCAGCGACCCTTCTCGCAAAACTGACCGGTGATGACTTTTTCGTACTACTGAGTAGGGAATCGACGCTGAAGCTTATCTTGCCGCTTCGGGGCTTAAGGCTAGCCGAAGCCGACGTCGGACTCGCCATGTCCACGTCCTCTGACAGATTCGCGCTACCACCGCCACCACCACCACCCCCGCTTCCGGTACCAGCCTGATGCATCATCTGCCGAAGGACTTCTGTCTCACCTACGGTGTTGCTCATCGGGACCCTCGAACCTGAGGACGAGGCCCTCGACGAGGCTTCTTCTTCCTCGTCTGACAAACCGCCCAACGTCACTCAACCAACTCTGGTGCATTCGATCGTTCCACCGATCCAATTCGTCCAATCAGCCACTCCGTGACTGCTCTGATTGACAACTCGGTTCAGGATATTTTCGGAAGGGTTGATTGTCGCATCGATATTACCGATCGTTCACGAAACCTTCTCAGTTCAGTCCAACCGATCTGTCGATATCTGTTCTCGCGAACTTCCCGCTTTCCTCATCACATCGACGCGCGTAACTCTGCCGACGGACGGTTCCACACGGTTCCCGAACAATCCATTCTTTTCCTTGCCTTCATGACGAACCCGAAGTTATCTCGTGGTTTCTTCTCTCACCTCAACGGATTCGCACTCGTTGGATCCGAGTTAGATCTTTTCTCGCACTCCGCACCGTTCACCCCGTAGCCGGCGAAGCCTGTTCCGGTCCATCACCGTACGAATGCTTCGTTCAATCGGTCGAGTACGATCAACCGATCGTCATGGCTCGTTAAAACGAGTGACAAATCGAGCTATTTACACCCTGGCTCGATCGCAAAAACCCCACAAAAACGTAGCACTTCGAAGCACTTCTTCACGCTCACACGCGAAAACATAAGAGCATTATCTCCAGATGGCTAAATGACCGTGTCGCTTCCGATCTCGCGAGCAGCGAGCGGGTGGAACGATATTCAAGATTTACGTTGATCGAATCGTGAATTTGATCGCGATATGAGGGCGATCGTGCGAGAATGAAAAGAGAGAGAGAGACAGTGAGTGAGTGAGAGAGAGAGAGAGAGTGAAAGAAAGAGAGAAAGAGAGAGGGTTTGTATCTCGAGGACGCGTGTATGCTTTTTTTGTTTGAAAAACCCGTCGTGGTTAGGTCGCGTGGTGGACGCTGCTGCCGCGGAAACGGCACTGATTACTAGCTCGCCGCTGCCGGGAGCGGAAAGCCTGACCCTCTTGGCTGTCAGCGTGCCGCCCCCGCGAAATCTCGAGGCAAAAGCCAACGCCAGTTCCAGCGGGCAAAACCGGGGATTCCCCCCTGGCCAATGCGAGCGCGAACTATCGGGAAACGGGCGTTGCGCATGTGGGCGTGCCCGTTAATCTATGCCGACCAATGAGCGAGCCACGAGCCGTACGACGGTGCCGCGCGATGACGCTTTCATCTTCCCCCACTTTATTCCGCCAGGATCCCCACCCTCGTGCGCGATATCTCTTGCGCAGCGTCGACGCTCGTGCTTCGCGACGGATCTTCCTTTCGAACGGTTTTCGCGGTTGTACGTAGAATCGCGGACGACCAAGAAACCCCGCGGATTTGATTCTCGCGAAGTGAACCCGAGAAGGGTGGCTGGGGATGATAAAGAGGGGTGGGGGTTTGAAGGGATGGTGGATCGAACGGTAGAGGAGGTGGTGGTGGTTTGTGCTCTTATGGCGAGACGATATGGCGTTCCAAGGGAGAGGCACGCGCTACGTGGCGAGAAGAGGGAACGATGTGAGGTGGATGCTGCGGGTGGGGGGTGGGGGTTGGTGCGCGCGCTTCTCAGCATCCCCTGCGTCATACACGCTCCGTTACCCCTATTTATCCCCTCCCCATTTATACGAACGAACGTGACGACTCCTAATTGTCTAATTCCCGGGAATATAATGCGGCTCGTTTACGCGTGGTAGTAAATGTGCGCCGATAGATGGCGCGTTTGGGCTCACCGATTTGAGGATTTATTGGGAAATAGGGAGGGAGATATTTTCCTTTTGTTTTTTTTAAATCGTTATTGTTTCCCTCTCCGCGACACGCGTATTGATTATTAATGTAGTCGAGGAATGTCGCACGGTAGTTACGTAAATATGGAGATTAATTTTCACCTCGTTGGTTATTTTTTCTTGTTTTTGTTGTTTCCTCTTTTTTCCTTTTTGTTTCGTCGGGCAGATGTTCGTTATTCCGCACGAGCGATGACGATGATCGCGATGACGACGCGGTTGTGCGGTACTTGCAAATCAGGAAAAGGTCTATGCACGATCGAGAACATTTGCACAAAGAGGAAATTGCTAATTTATGTAGATAGACAGAAGGAGGAACATCCTTAGCGAAGAGCCGGAAAGTGTGTGTTGGTAGGAATTCTCATCGGACGAGAGTATCATCCATCATGGAGCGTATCGCGAGACGCTTCGCGTATATGCATCTCGCGACTTAATCGCGTACTAAAGAAAAAACGCATTTATTTTCCTTATCGATAGATTGTTTTTTCTCGTTATTTCCTTTTATTCAAATTTATCCGCGTCTTGTCAAAAAAAAAAGAAAGAAAAAAAATCTCTGTTGTTTAAATCTTGAACGAAATTCGCGTACAAAAATGAACTCGAGACTCGTATTCTCGAGAATCCCTCTCGACGATGGAAAATGCAAGACGCGATGTGAATCTCGTCAAGTTTGTCCCCCGCCCTATTCACCCAGGGGGTGAACCGTCGGTACGGTAAGAGGGTGGGAAATAGGAGTTTAGGGATCGTGGCGGAAGCGCGAGGGTGAACGAATTCGCTATTGGCCGCGAAACGAGATAATTGGTAGATGGAGGCCAATGAGAGCGAGAGTAGAGGGCTTCGTACAAAACGTGTGCTCATACTCGCGCGTATAATATAACGATCGTGCACATCACCCCTGAGCGAATCTCTCTCGCTGCGCGCGATATTGTCGGGGCAAAAACCGCTTGCTCTCTGTCTCACCGCGCTACGTTACGACTCGTTGCAGAGGGCGGATAATATTTTAGTACTCTCGATATATATATATATATTGGTCGATATAGGTAGCAGCGAGAGTATGGCAGCGAAGCAAAACCGCCTCGACGATAAACTTCGTCAAAGGACCCATTATGATTCTCAAACACTCCGAGCAGCCTCGGATCAACAAATAACAGAAAGCTTACAGACGGAGAGGGAGAGAGAGAGCCAGAGAAAGAGAGAACGGAAGAAGGAGAGTATGAAAAAAAGAAAAAAATAACGAGTGTCCTTTCTCCAAGGTTAATTAAATAATTATCAACCAACCAGGATTTAGAAATATTTATGCGAGAAGAGTTACGTTTTCCAAATCATCCGGACGATCGCGAAAGTTACGGGATCGATAATACAGAAATTCATATAGCCCGCCATTTCCCTACTTGACGAAACGATGCGCGCGCATCCTTGCGCATGAGCAGTAGGTACCGGAGAAAAGTCAAGATTGAGCGCAATTGTCGTTTCGATACCGTTTTTTAGGTAATTACGATTTTATAAGGAATAGATGAGTGTGAATGAAGCGAAAGGAGGGAAGGTTCAGACTATTTGAGAAAACAAAATTATTTATCATTCTCTCTCAAAAAACTGCAAATTAAAAAAAAATTGATGAACCTCTTATGAAATTCATTTTCTTTTTTTTTTAATCTCATGCTTTGAATTTCGTTATAGAAGAATATATATATATATATATATATATATACATGTTGAGAAAAAGGGAGGGCTAGAGCGAGAGAGCGAGAGAGAGAGAGAGAGAGAGAGAGAGAGAGCAAAGAGAAAACGAGGATTTTGAGTTTGGGGCTCGAGTCAAGCCGCTTATACAAATCTCGTTAGAACTGTTCAAAAGAGATGAGCCACTACTGTTGTGTATGGTTGCAGTGAAATCCGGTAGGGGATTTCACGTACACTATTTTACCTTTACCTCCCTCCTACTCTCATCCCTCGTGCTCTACCCCAGTGAAACATTTCGTCGAATTTCTCCGAAAAACTATCGCGTCACTTATTTTTGACACTCGAATAATACAACTGCAAGCATCAACGTGTAATCCAATCTACGAACTTCTCATTCGTAAGTCAAATGGCGATCTCAACACAATACTATCCTAATTTCAACCCCTAAATTCCCGAATAACTACCACTTTTTTTTTATTGTCACATTACAAAATTTTACGCTCAAACTCCAAAATCAACTGCGAGCGTCACGGATTAACTCTTCTCCTTCAACGCATATTTTTCATTCATTTCTACATGTCGATCATAGATTCGTGGACAAATTTACATCGATCCGTAATTAATAACAGTTTCGTCTAAAATCTTTCTCGTCTCTCGTTAAAAATCTCGATTCCACCTCGTCGCGATTTCCCAACCGATCGACGCCGAGCGTTATTTCCCGTTAGCGCCACCAAAGTTTCCCAGGAATCTCCTGCAATAAGAACCAAGAGATAGATGAAAAAAATGCAACAGTTCGCATACTTGACTATATAACTTCGCAAAAAAAAAAATATACTCACGTATTACACATCGGTACATAGCGTACACACCACATATATATATATATATCGTTTGTGTAAAATGCTCGACAATGGAGTCTCAGAGCCTCGACAGGAGCCAAGTACTCTGGCGAATCGTCGGTCGTGCATGTCGCTTGGTACCCACACAGTACAGAGATGAGAGAGAGAAAGAGAGAGAGAGAGAGAGTGAGGAAGAGGGTGAAGAGGGTGAAGAGAGCGTGGAGCATTGAGAAGTGCCGACTTCTAGTGGGGCAATGGCGACGAGAGAGAAATAGGTGAGGGGAGGGGGTGGGGTTGAACGAGGAAATCTGGGAGGTGCGGTGGGTACAGAGAGAAACAGAGAGAGAGGGATAGAGTGAGAAAGAGAGGAAAGGGGGATTGTAGAATGACACGGAGAGCGTGAGGTACGCCATAATAGGCTTCCGAGTAGTCTATTAAGCGTCCTCAAAACCAGTTAGTGAGTTGGCAATCCAGTTTAGATACAAAATGGCTGTCGTTTAGCGAGGATTAATGGTCCACGGGGGGAGAAAGAGCGGCAAAGGGAGAGAGAGAGTGACTCGATATATACGTATGTATGTATATACATGTCGATCCCCCCCCCCCCTCCTCAGTGAGGAGGGGTGCGGTGGGGAGTTGGAGAGAGCACCGAGCAGTAACGGAGAGGATAATGGGGCAGATGCGTTCGTCCAGGGATGGGATCTTTCTCCTCATACCCCCCTTCCTCTCTCCCTTTCTCACTCTCTTTCTCTACCCTAACCTCATTATGTACACCTATCTGACTACGGGCACCATTATGCGCCCTTTTTGCGCGACTCTCGTTATAATAGCCTACGATACGCGTATACGTATCTATACACTACCACTCCACTCTGCTCGAATGTGTCGAGGGTTGCACCAACGTTCGACCTTATAATGTGAAACCTACACGTGGAGAACTATGAATATATATATATGTATATAGGTATTTAGGGGCTGGGCCAGTGACGCCCTTCTCTCCCTATGGCTCTCTCTCCCTCTCTCTCTCTCTCGTTCTATTGAGATCGTGTACGAGTGTCTTTAATATTATTTGGGATATATAGAGTCGGGTGAAGCGCCGTTTAGTATGGCGTTTCACGCTCGGTTGACTCCCCTACTTTATATTATGTATACCAGCGGCTATAACTGTATAATACGTACATTTATATATTTATGTGTGTATATTTGTATGTGTGTGTGTGTGTGTATTTGGGTGGAATATATCGAGCACACGGGCAAATCTCACTTCGAGCACGGATTAAATGACTCCCGAAAACTTTGGTGAGACGCTTTTGCGTCGGCGTACGGGACAACACACACACACAAGAGGGTGAGTTTCCAAGGGATGAGAGATGAAACTGTCTCGTTTCACGTCGGCAACGATTTAGAACGTTATTTAACGTGGAATTAGTACGAGTCCAGGAAAACGAGACTGCGACGAGTGACGGTGGTTTTCGACTCGACGATATACATTTGTCGTTTCGTCTCCACCCCCGTCACCTGGAGGGGTTGTTTTCTCATAGGTTGCTATTCTACAATGCCGCGAGTTGTGTCGAATCTGTGGTCGTTAATACGTTGCTCGATTGAGTGGCGATAATTTGTTAGGTAGCGATAGAAATTTCGAATCGTTTAAAGCAGAATGTAAACGATAAATCGTCGAAAACAAGATTGATGAGAATATAACAATAATTCATTGAAAATATCACGAAAAATTAATATTTTTTTTATTATAACTGTTTTATAATAAAACAAATTATTTATCTCGTAGTACACAAAAAATATAAAAAAGAAAAATTGCAACCCTTGCAGAAATTCACCCCTAACTAGCGAATCATGAATTTTGTCAAAGGTGGAAAATATTCTGCTCAGTAGGTCGTCGTTGTCGCATTAAAATCCTCGTCGGAGGATTATGAAGCACCAGCTACAAGAGATAGTGTGCAAGACGAAGAAAAAAAAGGATCGAAGCGCATGGTGATCCGGTGGGTGGAGTCGTCCTCGATATTCCCTGGAGTAACGAGATTTTTCGAAAAATTCGCGACACGCCCACAGTTTAGGAAAATAATGCTGGTCGTTTAAAGATTACAATGGCGTCTTAAATACCGGTGGCTCTGTTGGGGCGGGGTACAACGAGGTCTCGCATTTTTCTCAGCTCCTCGTCTCTCGGTTAACAGGTGAAACTATCGAGTGAGCCACGAGCAAGCTCTCGAGGAACGTTCACTTTGAAGGTGCACGAGAAGTCTATGCACATTTTTCGAGACAAACGAGGATCGGGGGGTCGCGCACCGGTTGGGATAGGAATAAGGGTTGTTTCTTCCCTGGGTCATGGCTTAAGTCTTCCATCGTGCACTTTCTTCCCTCTCTCTTCCTCTTCTTCCGTTTCTCTTTCTCAAATTCCATCAATCCTCACAATCATCCTTGCTCTATGTTTACGGATTAGATCTCAACCCCCCCCCCTCCCCCTCCCCCCTCTCCTTCTTGTATTTAAAAAGGATGCCTCGTTTTCGTCCTTTGTTTCCCTTTGTACTTTACACACGGGACTGGTCCATAGGCCACGGTACAACATCGGTAATTCTGTTAACTCCCGCGAACCAACGACATGAAAAATGTCAAGCTTAGTCTCGTGGGCGTGCGAGCTCGCTTATAATCGTTCTGTTATATCGTACTTGGTTCGCTGTTGATCTAAAAGCGTGCGAGTCGAAGGATGGAGGAAAAGAGAAAGAGAGGGAGAGAGAAGAAAACCCGAGCAAATCTTCGTGTTCGTCGTTGGTCGAGAAGCGAGACGAGTAAGACCGCGCCCAATCCTAAAATATCAAACACGCAGCTTTAACGGCCGAGCGAGTCGAACGGTTCGCAAACGGGATTACGGGAGATAAGACACCGGTTTATACATAGAACTATGCTTATGTCCCGAGGAGTCTGCGAAGACATTTTTACTGCTGGTACGTACACGACTTTTAAGATTTCAACCCCCTTCCCACCCCTCTTCGTCTTTTCGTTCAGCGTCAACTCTGCTGGTTATTGATGTTGACGCTGGATTTGCTGATGTACTCGTGATCCGAGCAACCTTTACCTGCTATCGCAAACTTGACTTTCCCGACTTAACGCGTATTTACCGAGAATCCTTGTCCTTTCGAAAATTAGTAAGGGTAGTTTGTCCATATTGAAAAATTCTTCGAGTTTTAAAGCAAGGACAATTCCTGATAACGAATTACGAATTTTTTCGTTAAATTATTGACTTTTAGGACGCAGGAGGCAACTACCCTTGAGTATGACTGTAAGGGTAGTTTTCCCCTATTTTCGACTTGCTGTTTATTAGAATTCAAGGAGAATTTTGATAACGAATTACGAAATTTTTCGTTAAATTATTGACTTTTAGGACGCAAGAGGTAACGACCTTCGAGTATAACTGCCCGTGCAGAAATTTCGTCAGGGATCCAGTTAGATTCGCGCTAGTATCCGTACCTTCCAATCGGGATCCAGTCCGATATCGGACTGGATTCCAGTCAC
>JAPYZT010006033.1:0-12180 GCA_030522965.1 Tryphoninae sp. A BG-2022a | reverse complement strand
ACTAAGCTATTAAAAATAAATCGACGAGATCGATAAATAATGGTTACATTGTGCGTATCGAGTTGATATTTTGTAGAGTCGAACGTTTAATCGATCGGTTATCTTCGGCATCGAATTACTCGAGAGACATATATAGGTATATACGTATATAAGCCTGCCAATCAGTACGACCGAGAATCGATGGCGAGCCGCGCGCGCATCGCGTTCAACATAATTACTCGCAATGACTCTCGATTATCGGCGATAATCTAACGGTCCGGCGCTAACGAACTATAACATCGAATTAAGTCGATCTTTCGTTGTCTCTCGGTCTTGCTCTTTATCTCTCTCTCTCTCTCTCTCTCTCTCTCTCTCTCTCTCTCTCTCTTTCTCTTTAAGTTCGCTTCTCACGTGGGAGAAAAGAGAGGAGCCCGAGAGATCGGGGGCAAAATGAATCGATTTGTAACGTCGAATGATTTGGGTCGTAAAAGAGGCAATTATTATTGTGATTAAATATATATATGAATCACTGGGACGTGCGCAAGGTGGAAAGGAAAGTACGAAAGTACGAGTGAGAAGCTATCCTCGTGAGACGGAGAACGAGACAGGTAATTAAAAAAAACCTCCGGGGAAAGGCTAATAATTGATCGTTACGTGTAATTGTGTGTTTCCTTTTACCTCCTTGCTCTCGCGTGAATTCTCGTACATTCATCGAGCGTGCCGGGCCACGAGTATTAGACACTCGTATTGTCATTGCCAATTGTTTCACGAGGAAATAATTACGAATTAATTAATAAATTAACGTGCAAAAAAGAAATCAATCATTGATCGGAAAAAGACAATTATCTTCATTAATTAATCTACTCTTATTTTCCCCTTTCGAAATAACAATATTTCATAAATTATCTATATAATAATTCCTTTCTCTCAAAATTTGTAATTATTACAAAGAAATAGATGAATTTTGTAGAAAGAAATGTAAATTTAAACGTAAGAATTCGTAATAAAAAAAAACAAATAATAATAATAATTTCCTTTCTTTTTTTTTTTCTAATTAACAACAAAAATTAAGAATAATCTTTTTAATGATTTAATTCGCGAACATCTTCGAACTAACTGACCATTGGGGATACGGGGAGGAGAGTAAAACTCTCCAAGAGAGTTTGTGTAATGCACACTGCGCGCGCGCGCGGGTGCGCGAGAGAGAGAGAGAGAGAGAGCCTCGTTTAAGCCTCGACTCGCTTACGAGAGAGATTCGAGGCCGCAAAAGAGATAAGTATCTCTCTCCTCTATCCTTGACTAAATCGTGACTAGAAGCCGGGCTCTATACGTATGCCCGGTGCTCGTTGCTGTTTTGCTGCCCCCGCGCCTCGGTCGCAACGTCGATTTTACAGTGGGAGTCACATATTACGCCGGGAGTTCCGGCGCAACCGGGTTCTACATACGAGTTGAGTGCATTATCGCGGAATATACAGTGAGTAACATTGTTTCCAATCGGGGAATACAAATTGCTCGGGATCCGCTGGAGCGAGGAATGATTGTACTAGAGGGGTGGGGGGTGGAGAGAGGGGGGGGGAGGGGGGGTATAATCGAGAAGTCCAGAAGATCGAGGGACGATGAGGCAGTGGGATAAAGATGAGATCAAACTTGGAAAATACGTTTCACGACGATTTTCGCGGGAATCCTGTTGAACTTTGAATGAGAAGCTGGTTAACCTTTTTTTTTTAATTACCGATTCATTTTTATACGAGGAAAGAAAGATGTAAACGTCGATCGTTGGGGAATTAAAATTGCGAGAAAGAAACGATAAATCGATTATGTTTTTTTCGATATTTGAGGAATTCTTTACGGTTCGATTTATCGATTATCGATTGTAGCTTTTAGTTTTTCTTCTTTTTTAATTTTCTATCGGTTTGTATTTAAATGTCAGGTGATATTTATTGATGAAATAAATTGTTAGGGATAAAACAAGGAAAAAAAGGATACGAACGTCGATGTTTGTGAAATTAAAATTGCGAGAAAAACGATAAATCGATTTTTTTCAATATTATCGATTCGAGTTTTCAATTTTTCAATCCTTTTTTTCTTTCAATCTTCTATCAATTCGTATTAAATGCCAAGTAATATTTATCGACGAAATAAATTGTTACGGATAAAACAGGGAAAAAAAGGATGCGAAAGTCGATTTTTGTGAAATTAAAATTGCGAGAAAAACGATAAATCGATTTTTTCAATATTTATTATCGATTCGAGTTTTCAATTTTTCAATCCTTTTTTTCTTTCAATCTTCTATCAATTCGTATTAAATGCCAAGTAATATTTATCGACGAAATAAATTTTTACGGATAACGATATTCAGCGCGTATAATTTTCTTCCGTAATGTTGCAACGAGAGAGTTAAGCATGAATAAATAATGCGGCGTACGTCTTGTTATGCGCGCCGGGTTTCCCTCGACTTACGCATATTTGTAATCGACGTGCAAACCCGAGACAACGTTACGATATTTTATTTCACCCTCGAGCTGTGTGTTCCTCGTCGGTTTCTTTTTTTTTTCATCTTCTTTTTCCTTTTTCTTTTTCGTTACACTTTCAATGTAAACCGAGGGTGCGAGGCGAATGTATTTATAAATGTACTTAGTAAACTACGGTTATCAAGAGGATAAGGAGGGAGGGGGGGGGGGAGTGCTATTTATATACAAATATTACATACGTATAAATAAATACATATTTATATTTATGACGGTTCATCAAACTCGATATAATTTTGTATAGGCGTGTGCGCGCATGCGCGAATAAGTTTATAGCGGTGTTAATATCGCGAGTACATATACAAGGTTGAAAGTTCCAAGTGTTGGTCCCTTTATAGTGTATCGTGGGTGTATAAGCGTACATGTGTGACTGTGACAAGTCGCTGTACCACATTCCTAACACTAGCTCGCCGCGGCACGGTCCCGCGGGCGCGAGAGTTCGATGGGCACAAACGGCCACCAAGCAGGAATCTCTCTTTTCGTTGCACCGTACCCAACGCGCGCGATTGCCTTTATTTCCGTTTCGAAAGAAACTTTGTAACATCGATGATTTTGAGTTTGATTTTTTTTTAATATGGGAGGTAATGAGAGTTTTTATTAAAGAATGATAGATGGGGGAATTCTGTTGGGTAATTTTTATACCTGGGGTAATAAAATTTTGGCATAAATTTTTGTTTTTTTTTAAATTAGAAAATATAAATAAATAAAAGTGCATAAAATTTTTTTTTTTTTTTTATTGAGAACAAAATTAATAAAATTGTGATAGGCTTTATTTCTGTTTGGAAAGGAGCTTTGTAACTATTTTACGATGATTTTTGGTTTGAATTTTTTTAATATGTAAAATTATTGAGAATTTTATTTAAACAAAAGAAAAACGCGTTGGTGAAGTTTGTTGGGAAATTTTTATATCTCAGCTAATCACAGCATAAAATTTTATTTTTTTAATATTGAAAATATAATTAAGTAAATAAAAAAGCATAAAATGTTCTTTTTTTAATTGACAAAAATAATTAAATAAAATCACGATGGGCTTTATTTTCATTTCGAAAGGAGTTTCGTAACATTTTTTACGATGATAATTTAGTTAAAATTTGTTCAACATGGAAAATGATGTGAAATTTAATAAAAAAAACAAGAAGTAAACACGATATGAATTCCGTCACGAAATTTTGATATCTGGGTTAATCAGGGCATAAAATAATGTTTCTTTTTTAATTGAAAAAAAAAAATAAATAAATAAATAAAATTTCAAAGTCGAGGGAAAGAGAGTAATAAACGAAAGAGAAATTGTAAAGGATGGTCGGTGTGAGCTACCGTGTGGGCACACGAACTCGAGATACCGGCTAATCTATATGATAAACAGTCTAGTTATAGAAGCTCGCGTATATATAAACGCGGAACACGATTCGTCGAGCAAGAGCGTATTTATCACTTTGACGAGAACTAAAAGCTTCGATATGATTTACGCGTCGAATTTATATCGTCTAAATCAAATCTATTTGATCGAGATGAGAATTTACATCTCAAAAAATAAAAAAAAATCATGCAAATTGCAAAACATTATTTTCACAATAACATTTTTCATTTCATATTTAACTCCATTACTCGAAATTAAATTTATTCCAACCGAATGTTTCACGTACCACGAGCAATAATCGAAAGAAAGTACCGAATAAATATCAACTCGCGAATCTCTTTTTCCTTCTTGCAAAAAATAAAGAAAATAAAAACAAAAAAAACACACACACACAGAGAATTGAAGAAAAAGAAAGAAACAAAAAAGTATCCGTTTCGTACGAGCAAACTGTGGCCGAAGCACACGAGTAGTTATCTCGTGTGTAACGCGTGTACTAAAGTCTCGAAAAAAATGGCGCGGGTCTCAACCCACCCCTCGACTCCCTTGCCCCTTGTCAGTCTCCCTCTCTCTCTCTCTTTCTCTCTCTCTCTCTCTCTCTCTCTCTCTCTCACTCTCTCTCTCTCTCTCTCTCTCTTTCGCTTTATTCCGCGAGGACTCGAGACTTTTCGCAAGGCACGACCGTTGCCCAGTGCGCCTTGGCGTGGCTGCTTGCAGCTCCCTGCTGCTGCTGTTGGGTGTACCTGAATTTATTTAAATTGCAAGCAATGTTCTGCTCGTGTTCGGCAGCTTCTTCTTCTTCCCCCTACACCACTTTTCGTCCTTCTCTTACGAACCCTTTCTGTGATTTCTTTCTTTCTCTTTGCTTCTCTCTTTTTTCTTCTCGTTCCCCTCCTTCTCTCCTTCTCTCTTTTCTCTCGTCCTTTCCATTCCTCCTCCTCCTCCTCCTCCTTCTCCTCCTCCTCCTCCTCCTCCTTCGACTACGTCCCTCTTTCCCTTAACCTCCTCCCCCCCCCTCCTCCTCCTCCTCCTCCTCCTCCTCCTCCTCCTCTCGCCCCTGTTCTTCCTCACTTCTCTTACTCCGTTCCAAGAGTGAAAAATCGAACAAGGAGAAACCTGCGCCGTTGCTGCGGAGCAACAGGAACAACAAGCTATCTCGTGTGGGACTCTCTCTCTCTCTCTCTCTCTCTCTCTCTCCCTCTCTCTCTCTTTGTCTCGTGTGTCTTTGCCACAAGGTGCACTCTTCCACTATCACACACACACACACATATGTATATGTCACTACGAAGAAGCCCTTCTTGGGCTTTTGGTCCAGCTAACTCCTTTCTTACGCTCGGGATCAACTCTTTCCATCTGTACCTCGGGTACACCTTTTCACGATGCCTGTTTCGTTTAAATGATCGGCCCTCTCGCCTTCTTCACAAATCCTTTCCTTCCTTTCTTTTTATTTCACGAACTCCCCCGTGAGAGAATCGCGGATACGAAGTCGCTACGACGCAATAACGAGACGAGACGCAAACCTCCTGCATTTCCCTCCACAAAACCAAACAATCTTCATTTTGTTTTATATGTTTTCAAATCATTTTCGAAATAAAGCGTCGATCGATATAAAATCGATCGGTTTTATCTACATTACTCTTGACGATCAAGAAAAAAAGAGGACGATTTTTATCGAGGCTGAGACAAAGCATAAAAATAAGATGAAAAAATGAATTCTCGGTAATCTCCGGGACTGGCACGTCCGGTTTCATTAATGTCGAACCAACGGTGCACGCGATCGATATTCATCGTATTAAATTCACTTGTGTACCCCCCATTCATTCAGGCAAAGAGAGAGAGAGAGAGAGAGAAAAAGAGAGAGAGAGAGACCCAAACGCCAGATATCGTGTTAAAAGTTGTCCAGGTTCGTTCAATTATTACGTTTGAATAGAATTTGTTTGATAGATTGCTGAATAATTATAATAATCAGAAAATTAACGTTGTATCGTGCGACTGCGAAAAAAAAAAAAAAATAGGTGGAGGGAGAGTGAGGAAGGCGCAAAAAAATAAAATAAAAATGAACCTGCCAAGCTCTCGTTCGGCTTCCTAAGCAAATACAAAGGTGTCGTTGTTCGCGGCTGTTCGCCAACTCTCTCTCTCTCTCTCTCTCTCTCTCTCTCTCTCTCTTGGATTATACACGTATGTATATATATGCTCGCCAATTATATTCCAGTGCAGGAAGTTGTTTGCTCGTGCGCTCAGCTATACAGTTCACCGCTAACTGCACGTCGATCGAGCGATGTGTGTATAGTACCATTTTTTTTTCCTCTTCTTTTTCGTTACTCAACCTATGGGGCGAATTACAATGCAACGCTCTCGCACCGGTACTGCAATAAAGTGCAACGCAAAAAAAAACAGAAGTGAGAAAAAAAAGAGAAACAAAAGAGGCGTAATAACGTCGGGCACGATTTTTTTTCCACGTTGTTAATTTTCTCATACATTTTTGTCAAGGCAGAACGTCGACGATCGATTTTAAAAAACGAATCGATAATTTTCCCTCGCTTCGCTAATGCACCCTATACATTGCCCGTTTTCAATCGACCTCGAAGAGAAAGAGGATGAGTAAAAAATAAGTAACAAGAAAAAACAAAAGAAAGAAAAAAAATTGAAAATAATTTAATTTTCTCTCGTTTTGCCTACCGTTCGGGCGCGCGAAGCAGGGGCATCAGGTCCCTTCTCCCACGCCGTGCGAGAGAAGAGTGAAACGCGCGTGGGCAGTGAATTACGAGTTGTGCACCCCAGGCGTTTTCGCGCGCGAGCGCGAGAGAAACTAAGAGGGAGAGAAAGAGATGAGGAACGTGATGAAGAAAGAAAACAATAAAAAAAAGGCAATAAAGAAGCGCAAAGAAACGAAGAGGACGATAGAACGAAGGTAGAGAATCTCTTTCGCTCCTCGTTTCAATGGAATATAAATAAAATTTATTCCATCGAGCTACCGAAACCGGGGGCTCCCCGCTGCCAAAGAAGTCACCCTCTTCCACCCTTTTTTTCTCTCTCGCTTATTCTCTTCGAGCTTCTTCTTATCGCTCACAATTTCGCGGGTCGTTTCAAACGCCAACGGGCATCGAGCACGAGTCTTGAGCTTCGTCGGAGCGATAAAAATAAAATGTAGGTTTACGGAGCAATAAGACTTTTCGACAATTATTATTTTCCTTCGTCGATGAATGAATTATTGTATCGTTAATGAAAATTGGAATATTCTCCGATCAATTTTGAGATATACGAATTGTTCGATAAAATTGCGTAATTTGTTAACTGGTAAAAATCAAACGGGAATGAAAATTATTCTTGTCTTTTTTTGTAATTATTCGTTTCTTCTTTTATCAATGCTTTATCGACTTCGAGGAATTTTTCTAAGCTGGTACGGGACTCTCGGATCTTTTGCAATTTGTCTTTTCGTGGTGAAGCTTGTTTCTTTTGTTTTTACGTTGGAAATGTATCACCGAGCAATAATATTTATTTTGTTGGTCAATTATCATTGTGCCTCAGAGACGAATTAATTATAATATCGCTAATTAAAATCGAAATATTTTACCGATCAATTTCAAGATACGTATCGTTCGATAAAACGCGTAATTTCGTAAGTCGTATGAATCAAACGGGAATGAAAATTATTAGCTAGAATCAATTTTCCCATCGTCGTAATGATTTTCTTTTTATTCTCCTCGGACACGCGTCTTTTACGAGTTTCATCGCGATATAAACGTTCGAGATATCGCCGTTTTGCGGTCGTTTATCCGCGCGGCAACTGCTATATCGTCTTTAGAAAATAATAATCACAATAATGACAATAATCAAGCCAGGATCGAAGGAAAAAAAAATTTGCGTTCCGTTCGCGGATACTTAGCGAGAGAGACGCACCCACTTTGCGTCTCGCGAATACACACGAGCGCGCACGCGCGAACGCACACGAGGAGGCGATCGCCTATCGAGAATACAGGCGAGAGGGGCAACTTCATTTTCCACGCTGCATTGTTGTTTATGCAAGAAATATATGTCTACGCGAAAGACGTATGCGTTCGTGTATTAACGACATAACACACCCGCATATGCGCCGCATGGAACGTACGAGGCACACGCGTGAACGTAGTACGTAAGAGGCTCCAAGTTTTACATACGTATATAAATATACAGGGTGGATTTCATAAGGTTTAACAGACTTTATTTTAAGGTAGCTGGGATCATTATGAAGAAAAATTGCAAATATACATTGGGGATATTTTTAATAGTTTACGAGATATAAGTGTTTAAAGTTTGTCCAATCAGAGCGCGCCGAGAAGCGTAGAGCCGCCCACTCCCGCCCTAGCCGTGAGGATAGTACAGTGTAGGGTGTTATATTTGTTGTTGTAAAATTCAGAGAACTCAATTTTATTTATTATTACGCAGGCATTTTTCTTTCTCGAGCATTGGCTGGTAAGACGGGAGTGGCGGGTCCAACGCTTCTTGGAGCTCTCTGATTGGACCAACTTAAATAATTTATATCTCGTAAACTATTAAAAATATCCCCAATGTACATTTACAATTTTTGTTTGTAATAATCTCATCTACCTTAGAATAAAGCCTGTGACAGTTTCTGAAATTCACCCTGTATATACACAATTTTCCTCAGGAGCGAGAGAGCTACAGCGAAAAGGATAGCGATCTATAAATTCAAGGCGTTACAATCGTGGGATATCACAGAGGCATAAATCCTCGGATCTTTCAATACGCTGCTGCTTCGTCTTTACGTTTCGATGAATTTGTGTAATTTAGCTTGTAGCTGCTTTTTATTTTCTTCTTTTTCTGATTATTCCTTTTTTCTTCTTTTATCAATGCTTTATCGATCTCTATGAATTTTTCTAACATGTTACAAGGACTCTCGGCTGTTTTCCGACTCGTGTCTTTTCACGGTGAGGCTAGTTTCTTCTTCTTTTTTTTACCTTGAAAATGAATCTGTGATAATGATAATGCGTCGGAGACGAAGATGTCGATACGAGGATCGAGATAAGAGGAGAAAAAGAAGTTTAAAGTGTCTCGAAACGGTGAAAAGGAGACAAGGAGAAGTAAGTTGTGTGCATTTGTGTTTATGTGTGTGTGTGTCGCGGGAGAGGAAAAATTTGAATAGAAACCGTTTCTCGGTTTAGAATGGAATTACAATATTGAGATTGGTCCATGGGCTTGCTGCTGTGGGGTGCTTGAGTTCCCTGAGAGTGACTTTGTTGTACTTTTCGGCTTACATATATATATATATATATATATATATATATATATATATATATAGATACGCGTGTATAGGAACTGAAGCGATTATAAAGTGAAATGACCGCGGATCACTGTCCTCGAGCTTCGCGGCGGGCATCGAGTGTGGCGATACAAAAGAGAGCAAGAGACAGAGAGAGAGAGAGAGAGAGAAAGAGAGAGGGAGAGAGAGACAAACAGAGGGAGATGAGAAGAAAAAAAAAGTACGAGAAACGAGAATCGAGAAAATAAGAATCCCGAGGCGAGAGGATCGAGGAGAGCATAGAAGAAGCGCAAAGAAATCCCTCTGACGTTTTAAGTTCAATCTTCGAGAGCTTCGACTTTCAGAGAGAGAACGAGAGAAATAGAGAGAGGGAGAAACAAACAGGCAGAGCGGGGGGGGGGGGGGTTCTGTCACTCTCTCGTTTCTCCAACTCTCGCTCTTTCACCTCTCTTTTCGACTCTCTGCTTACTCCCTGTTCCCTTTTTCACCCCCATCCCTCGTTCGAACTTCCTTTCAAAAGCGAGATTTATTCTTTCGCTCACTGTCGCAAACTGTGCTCGATTTCTTCTTTACGTTCGTCGCGAAAGTACTTTTTGTTTTTTTCCCATGGTTTTTTTTTTTTTTTATAAGATGGAAAGTTTCTCCGATTTTTCATCGTGCGAAAGAAAAATGAGAATTATGTTAATTCGGAATAATAATATAAGAATTATAATGAGCGTTGCTCGTATATTTATTGCGAGACAAATTATCGATCGTCGATAATAGAAAATAAAAATAACAATAATAATTATCAATGTCGTAAGTTCCTACGAGAATAATTATCACGATTATTATACCCGCCATGTATATAAATTTTTTCTTTTTCTTTTTTAATAAAATGAAGAACGATTAATATTCAAGATAGAAAATCAATTTGTCGAAGCTTCGTTCTTTTTTTTATCTCTTTGTTATTTATTTTATTTTATTTTTTTCTCTAACAATAATCTTCGCACTCATCGCCGCGCTCTCTCTCTCTCTCTCTCTCTCTTGCCCTCTCTCTTTCTCTCTTTTCCAGCCTATCGTGCGAAGTCTATTATTAATAAGATACTATCGCGATTATAATATGAAAATGTTCGAGGCTCGTTTATCCTCCGGGCAAATACACAAAGTATCTCGCCGTTGGAGGGAGAGAGGAGAGAGAGAGAGGAACGGAGGGAGAACGTACACAAATGCGTTCGGTAAGACGCGAGTAGCTCGTACCGTAGGAACACGCACGAGCGACTAATAAGGGAGAACAATATGCGCGACGAGAGAGTCTCCCGTGTCGTTCTCTACGAGCTAATGCTAATTATCGGAAAATCGTGCGACGAGGGGCTATGCGAGAGAGAGAGAGAGAGAGAGAGAGAGATAGAGCGAGGGAGAGAGAGAGGGATAGAGCGAGGGAGGGAGGCGATTGCGCCCAGGGAAAGGAGGGTGAGGCACGGGGTGGTATGGGGAGTTCATTGAAAAGCGTTGAATTACGTCGCGAGTTGCAAGCAAGCGATGCGTTAAGACGGATAATTGCATTTTCCATCATAACCAGTCGCGGGAGCGCGCTTCGTGTACCAATAATCGTCTCGTCCCTCTCACTTTTCGTTGTCTTTCGTAATTGAATTTACGACAAATATTGGACGCGAACAAAAAAAAACAACAACAGCATCGTTGCGAAAAAAAAATCAAATATGTTATGGAGTTTGTTTTTTTGATATTTTTCCTTTGTTTTTTTTCTTTTCCTTTTTCTCTCGCCCTCTCACTTTTCATTGTCTTTTGTACTGAAATATACGAAAAATATTTAGCTTGAAAAAAAAACAACAATAAAAAAACATCATCGTTACGAAAAAAGTGAAATCGATTATGAATTTTGTTTTTTTGCTATTTTTGTTTTGGTTTGTTTTCTTGTCTTTTTTCACTCGCCCTCTCACTTTTCGTTGTCTTTCGTAATTTAATTTCCGACAAATATTTAGCTTGAAAAAATAAAAACAACAACATCGGTGGTGAAAACAAAAAAATCAAATCGATTATAGATTTTATTTTTTATTTTGGTATTTTTTGTTTGATTATTGTTTTTTTTATTATCTTTTTTCTCGCGAGTGGAAGAAAAATTGTTTTCTGCAGGAAATAATAATCGACAGTGCCTATCCCGTACTGGCGAACATGTGCTCCAGTGAACTTTCAGTCACGGCCACACCCAGCGAGTGGAAGAACAGCCTCGATATGTTCGCAATTCTATATACGTATATAGCGCACTTATAAATCTATACACATATATACACACACACTCACGCACACATCTATATCTATATTCGCAAGGCTGCACCAGAGTTCTTTTACGCACACCCACACTCGAGACACGAGATGAAGTGTGTGTGTGTGAGAAACAGAGGAAAAGAGAGAGAGAGAGAGAGAGAGAGAGAGAGAGAGAGAGAGAGAGAGACGCGCCTTAAAGATATTAAAGTAACAAAAGGAAAGAAAAATTTATCGAAAAGTAAAGATAAATTGTAGGAAACAAAGGTGAACGATCAAATCCCAACATTTGCCATTGCCGACTAGGTAGTACTTGCGCGATTCTCGCGATGGACTTTCTGTACGAGTGCATGAATCACGAAGAATTATTACAAAATAACACACGTACTTTCGTACCAGTAATATTTATATTATGTATACGTATATTGTGTGGTGTTGGGGAATAAAGTTGAGGTTATCAAACAACAGAACGAGAGGGAGCAGAGCAATTAGTTCCAGCACCTATTCTCCATTTCGTTCGATCAATCGTTTATCCCACTCTCTTTATCTACACTTTCGTTTCCCCCCCCCCCCTCCCCCTCCCCCTCCCTCGTTCGCTTTATCTTCTCTGCTTCTCCTTCGTTATAAACGCTCGGATATACCGGAGAATTCTCCAGCGAGTCGACCTACGATCTATCTATATAGTCCTACGTTGCAAATATATTTATATGAGAGAGAGAGAGAGTGAGAGTGAGAGTGAGAGAGAGAGAGAGAGAGAGAGAGAGAGAGAGAGAGAGAGAGAGAGAGAGAGAGAGAGA
>JAPYZT010006032.1:0-16689 GCA_030522965.1 Tryphoninae sp. A BG-2022a | reverse complement strand
TTTTGTTTATTTTTTGTTCCGTTCTTCCGCTCTTCGTTGGACAAAAGAGCGTGGAAAGTTTGCTCGAGTCCCGTAGAGTCGAATGGATTAAGTCGGCCGGGTTCCGGTACATACTTCCGCCTGGCATCCTCCGCTAATCTCTTTCTCTCGTATATACATTTTTTTTTCTTCTTCTTGGCTCGTTCGTCGCTGCCTCTCGACGACTCCTTTTTTTTTCTTATTCCAACTCCTTTTTTTTCTTATTCTCTCACCGTCATATCCGTTTTTATGACGAAAATTCGGGCGACTCAAGGGTCGTTATCTCGTCGGTAGGCTTCGATAAAAGCGATTCTCCGAGGAATTTTCTAATGGACGATTGAACACGAAAAACGGAGAAATACGAGAGCATCGTTCATATATGTATAAAAATATACAGATAGGATGCACCGAGAGAACTCTTCGTCTATACGAGATTAGAATCCTTCAGCGCTTCTCTTACACACTCCAGGTTTGCTCCGGTGAACACGTAACCGACTTGTTTACCTCGTCGACTCCCTTCGCCTTGCCCCTCTTTCCACGTCTTATCCTCGTATCAGTTTGCCTGATTGCCGATTCAGGAAACTTTTGCGCTGCGCTTATTTACTGTGATATATGTATATATATACATAGAGACGAGAGTATATATACACCCGGTGAGTAAAGATACGTGGGCAATGGTGTGCCAGGTCATGTAGCCAGAGTATCGTGGAAAACTTTCGACTTTTTCTACTTCTTCATTCCTCATTCTCCGATTCCCCTTCATCTCCAACTCTCCCCTCTCTCTCTTCGCGACTTGGTTGAAACCTCTGAACTTTACGAACCAACGGAAATATCAAACGGAAATCGAGTAAATGATGTATCTGACTGGAGAAAAAGAGAGGTCGTAGTTAAAGTTTGGAAAATTGACAGTTATACGAAAATTACGTATGTGCGGAGTAAAACTAGTTCGGTAGATTGGCTTGTGATTTAAATTGGAAAAAAAAAGTCGACGATACCGAGAGAATTTTCAAGCTTTGGGAGTTTGCTCCGTTCGTTGATCGTGATTCGTTCGAGTAACTAAATACGACTGTAAATTCGTGACGAGGGGAGGAACTTAACCCGAGTCCTGCATGTTTTATGCGGTAATACATTAAATCCAGTCTCGCTATTTTGGTATGTGGACTCGGATATCGTGTAAAATCCAGGCTACAAATGCCATAACTCAAACGACGCGCGGGGAGTCAGGTGGGTGAGTCTACCAGGGTGAATGAGGGGTGAGGCCAAAGGGTGTCGGGGCGGAGGGTACCGTACCGGAGGCAGATTTACATTTATATTTTAGTCGCGATGAAGAATAATACGCGGTGGGTTTAGTCGTGGGTTGGATGGACCCCCCGCACATATAGTTTCGTTCGGATGTGGCCAGCCGAGAGATTTTCCCCAGAGTCGCTTTCTCCCTCTAGCTGCCAACTGAGGCTGGACCACGAACCAAGAGATTTCGCTGTTGCGGCGGATAATAATATATATGGAAATGCTCTCCTGCGATGTGCCAACAGGAACTCCTATCGCTCTCTCTCTCTCTTTCTCTCTCTGTATATATATAAGTACATATATATGGATGGAACATCGTTGCAGCAGCTCATCCCAGGTGTGTGTCGAATGGAATATTAGATTGCACGCACTCTCATATACCTTTATGGCAGATACTGGCGTGTGCTTTATGATACACGGGACGGTGCTCGTTCTATGGATATTTGAATTCTCGGTTATTCCCACGTGCGGTACGAAAACCAGAGTTGTACATTACAAACGTAGTAGTGGGCTATTACATAGTTGGGCTGTATTAGCCTTGCAGTTGGAACGTGCGAGTTGGTACTTTATTATAGCTACAAACATAACAAAGGAAATACCAAACATCAATGGGACGCAATAACTAATGGCAATAGTGCATATTTTCTTGATTGCAGTTTCGCCCATTGATCGTAATGGGAAAGGCGTATTTACATCGTAGTGTCGTCGAGCCCGTATGAACGATAATGGCTTCTCTGGGATATCCAATTATTGCCAATATGAAATTTTAGAGATTGTAGGAGACTATTGTCGAACGTTTAAAAGGGAGTTAGGTGGTTCTCAATGTCACGAGTTTCGGGCCGACAGTCACGGGGTCAGAATCTTGAAACACGGTGAGCATCGTAGCGTATCTCTGGGTCAACCCGTCCTCCCTCTGTCCCCGAGTTCCTAAGCCTGGGTCATCGCGCATTCCGTAGCGGTCGCGTTGGGTTACGACCGTTTCAAGGACTTGGCCTGTGACGGATCTTGAAATAGCCATGATCCACAATCATCAGTTACACGAGGGGTGTAACCGATGATTACCATACACGTCGGCCAAACCCCCGTGATAACTGGATTTTACCCTCGGAATACATAGGTGGACGTGACACGTTTATGGATAATGCCCGATGGTCGAGGAGATCATTCTTGCGTGGTATAGGCCAGTTGCTCGAAACAGGTTAGTGCCGCCTGACGAACGGATGGCAAATGGACCGTGAATCGTGAGCAACCAAAGGGGCTTCCCAAGCTTGACGCCAACTCTTGGCTCTATCTCGCTTTCTCTCTCTGTCTCTCTCGCACGCGCATAACAGCAATGGTCATAGCGCCATTTCGCTACTCGCGTTTCCTCCTACATAGAAATGTATATATATATATATATTTCTATATACATGCATGAAACAGTTCAGTAGAACGCCTCCAGAGCGTGCCAGCGACTCGCGCCCCGGAGCTCAGGTGAGTTATACACGTTGAATGCAAATTTGGCCATGCGTCCGTTACTGCGAATGTAGATGAGCAAGAGAGAGAGAAAGGGAGAGGTCCTCTATACGTGATAGGCGGTCTGTTAGAGGTCGCTACTATGCACCGACGCGTCAACGCCCTCGAATATTCATTAGTAGGATCCTTCTCTCGGTACCTTTCAACCACTCCCGTTCAAATCCCATTCTACCACATCCCTTCCTCTCCCTTGTCTTCTTCCGGCTCAGGCTCGATGCGAGGGCTTCGTCTCGATATTATGCCACGGAGATGGATTTTAATTGATAGCTAGCGCATTATATCCCGAGCAGAAATTTCATTAGGTTCGAATTTGGCTCGGATTAAGCGAGCCGCGTTTGAAAATACGCCTCCGATCACACTAATAATCCAACTTGCATCAAGGCTGGAACACGCTACACCGGATTCAGCCCTAATAGCATTGGATTCATAGATTTAATTAAAATAACACTGCCACCAGAACGATACGAAAATTACCGAAAGAAAATGTAAATCGTTACATCAATCAAAATACAAAAAAAAAACGTATTTTCCAGCACATATTTAATTTCGGCAATTTTCCTCCGACTGTTTTTTTTTTGATCCGTTTAAAAGTTGAACGCGCCCGAACGCGGGTATTCGGATCGAGAGTTAAAAAAGATCGAATACGAGCCTGCGTCAACGTTTTTTTTCTCACACTCGCCGGAATCGGTTCACCGAACACAAATTTCAAAGCGCGTTCTTTCGCGTTGATCAAGCGATTCCAATCCCTCTGTCGATTTATAGGCGCTAACCGTGGGATTCCAACCCTTCTTTTTTTTCCTTTTTTCATTCGTAAATATTTTTTTTTATTTTATTTTTATTTTTTCATTCTAGCTCGCAAGCGCCGTCATTTATTTTTGTTCGTTCATAGGCCACGGCCGATGTGTGTGAACGATGGCGATTGGTCGGGTTTTTATCGTTTTTTCGGTCGTAAAAGCCTCCTGGTCGTGGTGGAGAGAACCTCGCCCCCCCCCCCCCCTCTTTCTCTCTCCCTCTCTCGGGCTCCCTTACACAGACTATATATGTCGGTAAAGCATGGAAAATCCACGAAGCGCGTTCTGTATTTCGGTATTTACAGAACGCGATCACGCGGCCTCCACGAAAAAGGGTGGCGACCGAACGCTGTGTACATAGACGATTTTAGATCCCGAATCCACAATATTTTACTGCCCGAGGTGGAAGAAGATCCCCCGATCGTTGCGTTCATGAGCAAGTTTAACCAAGGATTTCTAATAAAATTGCGATTCCATCACCCAACCGACAAAACAAAAAACAACGATGTAAATAAAATCGGATTCCATCGATGAATTTAATTCCCGACCCAGCTTTTCCTCTTGAAAACCTTAAAGTGGTTCGATTTCGTTGTTTATGGTCCGAAATAAACGGAAAACATTAATTTTATCGTCCATGAAGAGTAAGAAAATAAGGAGAATTCATCCATCGTTTACATAAAAGTTGAGTTGCCTTGCCCAGTGGTCAGTTCCCGCGTTCGCTATCTCGCTCGTTGTCGCTGTTCCAACTTTTACGACCTATATAGACACGTTCGGCGCGTCCAGTAAGTTGCGGACGGGTTGAACCTTGGCAGAACCTTCTGTCCCTGTTTACGGGATTGGCCTGTAACCCGAGGCTTCGAAAATCTAGAATGCGAATCTCGTGCGATAAACTTTTTTTTACGCCCTCTTGCCGATGCATCCCAGGTATAGATGCGCTCTCGTATGTATATACGGACGCGTATATAGTCTTCGGGGTAGTTCGTCGATAGTACCATCGGGACGGTTCTCGGCGTTTATCGACGTCCCCTAGCTCGCAGTCCCCATTCCCTTCCCACTTGTACAAACCGCATGTGTTCCATGACGATGAAACGGCGAGGGGGAGGTGTGCAAGGGATTTCCCGTATCGGCTGCAATGTCCATCGCATTTTCTCTCCTGGTATCGTGCCACGGTCTATATATCGCTGAAGTTATCGGTTAGCGAACTATCTATACGTATATAGATATATAGTTAAGTTAGCTGTTATCTATACGTATATACATATATAGTTAGCCAAATACACGTTCGAGCGGGAGATGAGTCGCTCGGAAGGGTTTCATATTACGCTCATTATGTAATTCCGCGCTGTGTGCCAGTGACATGGCAACCGATATCAGCAAGACATTGTCGATAAAATCGCTGCGTCGCTCGGTTAATTATCGCGATACGTTCATATCGAAACTTTTGCCGTGTTGCCAAGTCTCGTAAATAACATATAACGATGTACTTTTCTTGATATCGACGCGAATGATTTATATCTCCTTCTCCAGCGATTCTTAATATTTCTTTTTATAAAGCGATGGACACCTTCCGAGGTTTGGGAATATTAATGGGGTTGATGATTGACAATATCGGGGATGAAGAAAACAAGAAAGTACATGATTAATTATTTTTCTTTTCTAACATTGCGTGCATGAACGAAGAAGGGGCAGGATTCCGGAATCATAACGGCTCTTTAACGTTTACATATATACAGGGCGAATTTCATAAAGTATCTCAAACTTTATTTTAAGGTAGATGGGATTATTACAAACAAAAGTGGCAAATATACATTGAGGATATTTTTAATAGTTTACGAGATATAAATTTTTAAAGTTGATCCAATCAGAGCGCACCGAGAGGCGCCGGGGGCTCCGCCCACTACCGCCCTAGCCGTAGAGATAGTGCCGTGTAAGGAGTTACATTTGACATTGCAAAGTTCAGAGCAATTAATTTTATTTATTATTTTATTACGCAATCATTTTTATTTTTCGGGCATTGGCTGCTAGGGCGTGGAGTGGGCGGCTCCAACGCTTCTCGGCGCGTTCTAATTGAACCAAATTAAAAAATGTATATCTCGCAAACTATTAAAAATATCCCTAATCTATATTTGCAACTTTTGTTTGTAATGATCCCATCTACCTTAGAATGTACCCTGTTACATCTTATAAAATTCACCTTGTATATATGAGTATCATCGTGAGAGAGCAAGTACTCTCGCCCTGGCATAACTCGATAACAGGCATGCAAAATCGAACGGGAACATGAACTCTCGCGCGGTTTTCGTACATCCCCGCTATCCATACTCAATGCTATTTACCTGAACATGCCGCGTGTACACACTCGCGCCCACACCCTCATATCAATATATACATATACATATATACATATATTTCTGTATGTCCTGTGGTGGATTGCAAGGTAGCAGTGCGAGCAAACAGACAGGAAAAGCTTTAATCCGCTTTTCGATCTCGTATACGCGAGTGGAAGTCGAGATTTATCTAAGGGCGTTCGTGCGAAATGTATACACGCTTATACATATATATATATATTTATATATATATATATATATATGTCAGGTCAATCCTATTTACGTCTCGGGTTCGTTGAGGCAACGAGAGAGCCAAAGAATCGCTAGGGACGACGTACCGCCGAGAATGACGTTCAGAACTCTCTGAGCTCTGATATATCTATGTGTATATATATGTGTGTATGTAATATATAACAGACGAAGCAAAATCGAGCCGGCTGCTTTGATATCGATCGTATGTCACACGACCTCCCGGCGCCTCTTCTCTCGCCGTCTCGGTCGTCCCTTTATATCGTCGCGCCCTCTCTGTTCCCATATTCTCGCTACGCCCTCTGGCTTTTCTACTCCCAACAGGCCTCTCCAGGAACGAGAACACACTTCGATCGTCTACGTCTTTTGTCTCTGCATCTCTTTTTTTCCAATTTTCTTCCACTCACTCTCTTTCCCACTGTCTCTCTCTCTCTCTCTCTCTGTCTCTCTCTCTTTCTTGATATTTTCCGTTTTCATGCTCATTTTACATTACCTCTTGGTATCTGCGTTAAATCGACGCTCAACGTAGGTATACTGCTTCATTGCCAAGAATATAACAAATTGACCGGAAGCTTTATGGCGAAACGTCTCGATATTTGCCTCACCCGTTCGATCATCTCGTACCCAAGAGTACTACATCAGCTTGAAAAATCTTTTTACATGCTGATACAGCTCGCCTTATCGAACTTTATACTTCGAACCACCGGATGAAATATTCGATATTAAAAAGAACGTTACTCCCGGTCATACTCGCAACCGAAACTTTCGCATCGTTGGATATTTTATTACTAAAATTCTGCCACTTTGCGCTTAAAAATCTATTAAATTTATTTCATGAATTTTCGATGTCGGTAAACGCGAATCGCCTATGTATATATACGAATAAAGTGGTGAATCAATAAACATCAGGGAATGAAGCGAATCTCGCAACCGCACAATTTTTCATTTCAATCACAAGGTAAACAATTCATCAGCGCAATCCTGAATTGTGGCGTCATTACCCGAACCACCCTTAACGAGCCAATTTCAAATTCATAAATATAAAAGAAGAGATAAAAAAAAATACTGTACATAGCCCATAAAACGTGCACGTATATATATATCGTTATGAACCATTACGTCATAGGGAATGGCAAAGTTCTCCTCGCAATCCTAGTACGGAGTATATTAAAATATCAACGGTGTATTATCATATATTATTCCTGATATTTTCAACCCCCGTACCTTATTCTCCATTTTCATCGTTCCAGACTTTCTCTCCATCTTTCTCCCTCGTGCCGCCCTCCTGTGAAGGAAAAGCCCGCAAACGACTCATTGTTCTGAGTTATGAGAGAGAAAGGGGACGCTCGAGGAAGAACGAAAGAAAGCGCGCGCGAGAGAGACAGAGAGAGAGAGAGAGAGAGACAGCGCGAGGTACTACCCCTTCCGTACTGGCAAAGACGGCAAAGACCCCGGTGATATAGCGATAAAAAAAACCTCCTCACCGAGACGATGAATGACCGTTTTTGTCGAGACTCTCTCACCAAAGAGAGAAAGGAGAGAGTTATATATCTATACGTAAAATAAACGCGACGCGACAGTCACCTTTTCTTTCCATATAGCACGTCTCGCCGGCATCTTCTATGTCTTATGCATGCGGGTTACACGTCTCTCCATGCATCAGAGGATCACTATATAATTCCCGGCTCCCACCGGATGCCACACCGTACCCCCCCCCCCCCCCCCCCCCAACTGTCGTATGATGTACGGCCAAAGTTCACTTTCTTCGCTCGAACAGGTAGCAAAGCGCTCTCGGTACATATGTTACTATATATATCCTGCATATCTATATATTTATACACGATGACAGCGTTTTACAGCCATATATAGAGAAAAAGGAGAACCGGCATGAATTGGCTGGAACTTGCACCCACCACGACTGGAATCCGCTCACGAATTCCTCGGCGATGTTCTCCCCATATCTTTCACCGTAGCCCTTTAACTAAAGACAAGATGCTGCGGCATTTACCGCAGCTTTCTCTAATACACTACCCTCGCTCGAACAACCATTTCTCTTCGTACACCCTCTCGATTTATCACTATTTCTATCACATTTATATACGGTAGCTATGCGTTTCTGTGTGTGTGTAAGTTTGTGTATAGACGAAAACCATTTATCTATTACCATATAACTAAAGCCAAACTTCATTCTATTCACGAGTCACTATCGTGGATCACGCCCCGTTCCTCCCCGTGTCACCAACCACCCGACCATCGTCGTTTCCCCGATCTTTCTCGTGCTCTCTAATAGACGCATCTATAATGAAAACTACCTCTACCGCATCCGCGACTATCTCACCTACAGCGCCATCTACTTTCGAGAACTTTAGCGCAAGAAATTCCATCTCCGACATTTGCTCTCCACTCTCCCTCTGGAGTTTCACCACTAAAAATTGTTATACGTTTCACTGTGGGAATGGAGAAAAGTAGGGAACACAATTTTGTTACGCGAAGCGATATATTTTCTCCATCTTTGTGAAATGTTCTTTTCCACGCGTCGAGTAAATTGATATTACCCCGTGAAGGAGATTAATCGATTGTTGTACGGACTATCACATTTTCCTTGCTTTTGCCTCTCCTTGTTTATTTTCGACATAGCTTTGTATTTTTTAGTATTTTTGTGAAGATGATCGAACGATGAACATTTTCTCTCTCTGTGTTTTATGGAGAAAATGTAGTTTCTTTTTTCCCAAGCGACGATCCTAGTCCACTGCGACGTTCGTCATTCCGTTTTTGTGACAAATACGCCTAAGCGTATTTCTCTCCTTGGTTTCTTTCTTTTTCTTCTTCTTCTCTCTAGTCTCTCGAATCCGACAGACCAGGTTGTATAAACTTAACAATCTCTGTATTTACACAATTTCACCAATCGTGAAGAGAGAGAGAGACAGAGAGAGAGAGAGAGAGTGAGTGAAGAAAGCAAGAAGTGAAAATTTGTTTTGCTCTTATGTTTGACATTGTCAGAGAATACACACCAGGAAGATAGCTTTTTACCAGGTGACCTGCATTCTCTCGCGAGTATCCCGTTTGCGGAGCGAAAATCTCGGCGAAAAGCCGCGAAATATAGTTGGGACGTAGCGAAGAAGAAAAATGAATTAAAAATAAATGGGCGGGGGGGGGGGGCCGAGGACGAGCGTTGGATAGAAAACAGACCGGGAGGATACATAATCTTTTTTAACGACGTTTTTCAACGTTGGAGCAGAACGCATAACTGGTTAAAATAAACAGCATACAAATCTCTTCCTGGCTTTTTGCGGCTAATCCTCTTGACACACACACACACACACACACACACACACACACACACACACACACACACACACACACACACACACACGTGTATACATATAGCTAGTCACTTCTCTCTCTCTCTCTCTCTCTCTCTCGTTCAAACTTTAATTGAAAAACTCCTCGAGAAGTATAACGAGATACGAGAAAATCTCAAAGAATATTAATAATGCGCGCGATTCTAAATCCGACCACTCGTAAAGTCCAACTCCGGATGAAAGAATGAACTCTTCGGTCTTTCGAAGTCGATCTCGCGGTTTAACTCAAACTCTTGATACATACGTGTAAATTCTCTAGGCGAGGAACGCAATACAAAAAAAAAAAAAACTAGAAAAATAAAAATCCTACTGGTTATATTTCCTTTCTCAAGAATTGAAACGGTCCTCGAGCGTTGAAACAGATTTTTTGTTCCCCATGTGCAATTTTCTTTGTCGACTTCAGCGACCTCTACAGCACATTTTGTGTTTGTTCTTTTCTTCATTTGTTGACACCAGTTTTGAAACTCGCTGCCGGGAAAATATTTCCATATGAACATAAATAATAAAACAAAAACAAAAAAAACGAGAGAAGAAAGGAAGACAGAAAGAAAGAAAAGTGCATGTCTCTTCAAGGGTCAGGCGTGTTTGGGCGGTTTCTGTGTGTTTATGGTACGCGATTTCATACTCCCGTGTTTATACACTTCGCGAGCTTTTTCGCGGTACTGTTTGTTTTTTTTTTGTTTTCCCTTCTCTCTCTCTCTCTCTCTCTCTCTCTCTCTCTCTCTCTCTCTCTCTCTCCCCCCCTTTTCAATCCTCGACGATTGTTCGCCGGTGCGTGTTCCACTCGTCGCAAAAAAGCGTGGCCTAGTACTCGAACTCGTAAAAATTCTTGCACCTCCACGAATATTTCTATATGTGTGTGTGTTGGTGTGTTGTGTGTGTGTTAGCAGCTCGCACGCGACCCGATTTTTTCTAGTTGGGCCGAAACCGGGTGGGGAAAAAACTGGTAAAAAAAAAAAGAAATGACTCGGGAACGCGGCCAAAAGGCGCGCGTATAAAAGAATAATACACGGCGAAAAAATAAAATGAAAATAACATAATGCTAGAAAGCGAGGGGAGAAAAAATATGTCGTTAAAGTCGAGCGGCGAGTCGTTTTATCACAACGCTTTTGGCTCTCAAAAAAAAAAATGGTTTACGAACTTTGGGCTTTTTTCCTCCGGTTGGGAAATCGCGCGTGTGCTCGGTTGATAACGAGGGATACGCCCCGATTAAAGAGAGAGAGGGAGCGGGTGAGACGCTTTTTTTTTCAGTAGGGATTTCCTCTATGAGAGCAAAACGTGGAAAGGAAAAACGAGGAAACGAGTATTATGAAACAAAAAAGAAGGAAGAAAACGTTGTATACAAGATATTCGCGCGGTAAAGCGATGGACACTGCTCCACTTTGCAAATTTCACATATGAGAAGAAAAAAGAACATGCAAGGCTTCGCTTTTTCGATCCTGTTTTTCTTTTCTCCTCGTATCGATCCTCGCGTGCGCCGTTTTTTCTTCGTTTGCTCATTTCGTTCGTTTTCTTTTTCTTCGGTTCCATACTATTTTCCTTTTCAACGCCCTCTTGCGAGTGAGAACAAAAACTGGGCAGGAATATCAGAGATCCGAGCAAACGCACCCGGTAATTACTAGCCGTAATTTACTGGGAGTTTTCGTTTAATTATCGGGAGTAATCCGCTCGCATCGTCGAGTTTTCTTCCTGTGCGTGTATGCTAAAGCCTCGAGAATGTAGACAACGACGCGGATGTGAAAGACGCTCAGGTCTCGAGGAGAAGAAGTGTAGCTTGTGGACAGAGCGAGAGCGAAAGGGAGAGAGAGAGAGGGAGAGGGGGGGAGAGGGAGAGGGGGGGGGGAGAGAGAGAGAGAGAGAATATTGAGAGAAGAGCAAACGCAAGGCTCCCGCAATTTTTCTTTTTTTTTACCATCCATAATATAAAAAGACTCGAAGAGACACCTCGGTGGACCTCTTCATTCCCTTCTCGCCCTCGCCGACCCTTCTCCCTTGATCCAACGTCTTCTCGCCCTTGTGTCGCGAGAGGAAGAATTTGCAAAAACATTCTCTCTTCTTCTCCTTGTCCCGCGACACTCGTCCTTCGTTTTCTCCCTAGGCGCGAAGTAATTAAATACAAAATTGCGTTCTCGGGATGAAAGAGAAGCCATGGACAATGAAAGAAATGTCGGCGTGAATGCGAAATTACGCGATAAATAAATTGTAACGCGCTTTTGTTTCGTTTTTCCCTCTTCAATCTCCGTTTTTCTCTTCTTCTTTTCTCTCGTTCATTTGTCACTCACGACGCGAGAACGATTCTTCTTCGGCACGAGTAATTAATAAACCTGGAGAGGACAACGACATTTTATAATTCTAGTGGATTTGTACGAACGAGTAATAATTAAATCGTATTGCGAGATAATGCGAAAAGTTTTAAATAATTTGTCCCACCTTTTCGTTCTTTATTCAATGTGAACGTGAAAATAATAATTATCTTCTCCCTTGTTTCTGTTTCAACAGTTACGAAAATCAAAGTTTTGTCTAAAGAGGGCGTTACGCTCGATTGCGACAATCGTACGGCATCGGACAAGGCAGTGGAATGGCAGAAAGAGGGAGTCGACGTTCGCACCGCATTCGCTGGCAAAGAAGACATCGTAAAGGTCCACAGCAATGGTACTCTTAGTATTTTCAAGGAGCACGAGGATGCATTTGGAAATTACACCTGCAATACAACGTCCTCGGGAAATGCCACGTCTCTGTTCCGAATCGTTCGTAAGTACTTACCTCTCAACCGTGTCGTATAATCCTTTTCAAAATTCTCTTCACGCTCCTAATAACCATGAAGTTTGCAACTCTATTCATTCTCGTTGCGCATTGTATCCGAGTCTTTCAGCTCTTTAGTGAAAAACATACACATTATTCTTTCTTACTTTGAACTTTGAAAACAATAAGTTGTGTTCAATTCTTGTGAGAACAAAATCAAATGTAAAATACTTTGAGGAAGTTGGACTTCTTCTCATAAAAAACGATGGTTTTCTTTTTTCAGCGAAACCAACCGCCCTGTTGACAGTATCGGTGAGCGTGGTCGAGGGTGAAAAGCTTCATCTAGTCTGCGCGGGAAAACAGTCTCCGGGTGTGAAGATAAGCTGGGTATTCGCTGGAAAGAGTTACAACTCGAGCGAGGGACGAGTGAGACTTTCTCGCGATGACGACAGGGGGATAAATCGTGCGGTGCTCAATGTCGACAACATCGAGATGAGCGATCGTGGCAACGTGTCCTGTTTCGTTTCTTACGATTGGTCCGATCTCGCCGAGGGTCACAGTGCTAGCGCGACGTCCTTGCTCAGGGTCAAGGACAAGCTTGCCGCTCTCTGGCCATTCTTGGGCATATGCGCCGAGGTACTCGTTCTCTGCGCCATTATTCTCATCTACGAGAAAAAGCGCAACAAGGCCGAGCTCGAGGAGTCCGACACCGACCAGAGTCCCGATACGTGAGTCCCATTTTACAAAATCCTATAATTCCATTGAATCTTTCCTCGATCTATTTATTTTCTGCTTTTCAAATATCGTTCACTGTTTTGTGCCATCGCGATTCGAAAAGACGTCGCGACGATGAGAGATTGTTGATGAAGAGGGAAATTTGAAAATTTCCATTAACCGAAACTCGGCTGTTGACTAGACCGTCTCGTCGCCGGGTAGCTCGTTCGGTACGCTCGCGGAATTTCAGGAATCGTGCCACGCGTACAACAGCATGTTTCGCGTATCTCCGGTATCCCTTCTAAAGTTGGCACGCCTCGTGACAAATCTATACGCACAGCACTCCCCTTCCACGTTTCACCGAGCATCGCGAAACTCAATCTGGAACAAAGCGCGATATATCGAAACCTGTTTTAACAACGGCATTAGATACGCGAAAAGAAAAAGATGAAAAAAACTAAATAGGTGTAATTAAATGATCAACGTTCTAGTAAAGGGATCAAAGGGAATGAAGGGATCGATATTAAGAACTCCTCGTTTCACCGGGAAATTAACTTTTCGAAACTACCACCTCGAGTCTCGAAAAATAATTAAAACGTCAGTTAACTTTTGTACATAACCGTTCGTAACCTAATTGATTTTTTTTTGAGAATTAGCCTCGTTTGGCTGCCAGGCAAGGATACAATTTTCTCGAAAAGGCGTAAGAGTTGGTCTACTATCGGGGATAAATTTGTAGAAGGACATTTCGTTGTTGAGAGCTTATTAAAATAATCACGAGAAAATTATAAAGAATCGAGCAACGAGAGGGAAGGTAGAATCGTGTCCTTTGATCTCGATTTCTGGAATTGAAACAGCGCCGATTTACTACGGAACGAAGATTCGGAAACGTTCTTCGTGCCGCTACGTGGCCCACTTCCGCCATCGGACCTTCCGGTACGTCCTCCCGTTACACCACCGAGACCCTCGAGTCCCGTTTACAAGACTGTGCAATTTCGTTCTCCCTCGCGAGAACCACGACGCGATTCTCCCATGAGATCAGCACCAGCTTCGACCACCGGCAACGAACACGAAACAGTTACATAAGATAACTCGATAAGCTTGTATATAGACAATCTATATATACGACATTACAGTTTAGTCGATCGCAATATACACCGAGCATCTGCCCTTCTCGGACCAAAATTTGACCATGACTCGACGACCCCGGGGCGAAATTCCACCACCCCGAAGGAATCCACACGAGCACTCGACCGACCCTTTCCAAAATGTCGAACCATTCCCACGGGCTATGAGCCAACATTTTCTCCGAAATTTACTAACGTTGCCGAGCCCTTTACCTCGGCTCTCCCACCCTAATGCCGAATAATCTTTGAATAACCGGGCGTGCCACGAATCTTGAGACTGTTTTTATACCCTTCGCGAGAAGAAATCTAAGACTCGTAGAGAAATTTCATTTTCTTTGTACAGATTTCTCGGATCATTGGCAAAATAAATCGCTGTAATAAATTTAACGAAACGCTATGATTGTAATTTTGTTTGAATTAACGATTCGGTAATTGGACGATATTATTTTTATTCTCGGTCAAACAAATAATCTAATTATCACGATTGCAACAACAATGATATATTATTGTGATTGTTATTATTATTATTACGATACCGTGTAGAAACAGACAATTAAAATGGAATACTTTGTATCAATTTCTCTGCATATAAAATTGGCAATTTAATTGATTGTTTCTTGAACAACACAGCGGAAAAGAAAATTCGCGCTCGATACCGATGAACCGGCTGCACAGTCGACGACCCAGCGTATAATTCTTTGATATCTGATATGTCGAATAAAACTCAAGGCATCGAACACTTGAAATGAAATCGCGAGGAATAGAAAAAACGGGTCAGTGGGGACGACACGGTTATACGAGAACTGATATTACATCGTCGCCTACGAACGAGATTCAATGCGTATTCGAGCGTGACTTGGAAGGCAATTAGAAGAAAAGTGGTACCTTTACTCTCTCGTCATTTATAGGAAGAGTCCTCTTTCGTCTCTGTCTCTGTCTCTCTCTCTCTCTCACTCCCTCTCTGATTCGCGAGAAGGTTGAAAATATAACCCACGGTACTGAATATTGATGAGCCGTGAGCATCGCCGTCGTCAACTGCGTCGTTCTGAAATGACGTCCCCGCGGTTGTCGAGTAACGAGAAAAGCGAGAAGAGAAATAGCTCTGTTCGTTCTTCGTTTCTCGATATAAAATGCTACGGGGTAGTTTACGGGGAAAGTGGAATGGAAATGGGGAGAAAGGGGCGAACAAGGGGTGCTACCTATCGGAGAGGAAGAGAAAGGAGAAAAGTTCGTTCTTCGACGTTCGGGAATATACATTCCCGAACGTGTGTGAGAGAGGGAGAGAGAACAAATCGTCCTCGTCCTCCTTCTAACGACGCTCCTCTCCACTCTCTTCTTTTTTCCTCGTCATTCTACTTTGACGCGCCCGAGCCCGGATTCGTCGTTTGTGCGAGCGAGTTCTCTCTCTTCAATGGCACAATTATTATTTTCGCATATTTTATTGTATTGGCAAGATATCCTTTTTTCTATTCCTACGTATCATTCATCGATCATGCTTAAGACCTGCCAAGTGCATTTTGGAACATTCATTATCCCAATTTGTGTGAAAAATTCCTCTAACAAAAATCCATCATCGTTTCCCGGTTCTGGAAAAATGGCTGACCTTCTCAAGAAAGAAAAATTCCCTGCTTCCTCGTGTTGTCGTAAGTGAAGTGTGTCTCTCCTTGCATTATTGCTTGCACCTTCATTCTCATCCTTCATGAAATGCGGTGTAAAAAAGAAAGATTTGAATTTATATGAAGAAGAGTCTAAGTATCATGTCTATATTTATCTTGTTTTCAATTTAGCAAGCCAACGCCCAACAAGGAATCGGACGTCAGACAGAGAAAGTGAATCGTCGATGACGAATAAATAGCGAGGATGAGAATTCGAGTTTGCGAGGGAGGCGGTCTAACCGATGCAGCCAGTGCCAGTGACGAGAACAAAAAAATTTGGAAAGGGAAAGGACGGCAATCGAGAAGGAATTTTTCGATGCGTTTGTTTCGCTTCGAAATTACTCAACGATCAACAAGGAGAACGAAAATGCCACGATGAATTAAAATTGCCTGAGTCTCTGGCGAAGAAGATCCGCTTGCCCACAATTTGGCTTCTCCCTTCGCGTCGTCGCGCGAAAGACGAACAAAAGAAACGGTCGTGCTGTCGATAAATTTGAATATCGAACCCGCCATTCTTTCTCAGTCGATACCGAGCGAGATTAAAACGAAGGATTAAAGAAAAAAAAACCGTTATTAGTAGAGAGTCATTTTAAATATATTACAAAGAAAAAAAAAAAAAAGTCGAGCAGACGAAAAAGAAAAATGCAAATAGTTCCCTCGAGGGATCGAAGCTGGGCGTGCCTTGTCGTCTCGTTTCCTTGTCCGCACGACGTTCATTTCCGGTTTCCAACGCAACACTCACGTTCGCAACGCCGGAAGAAAATCTCGAATCACGTTCGAGAAGCAATCCTCTTCTTTTACCTCACTTTGCTATTTTTTTTTTTTTTTTTTTTTTTTTTTTTTTTTTTTTTTTTTTTTTTTTTTTTTTTTTTTTTTTTTTTTTTTTTTTTTTTTTTTTTTTTTTT
>JAPYZT010006030.1:0-10529 GCA_030522965.1 Tryphoninae sp. A BG-2022a | reverse complement strand
AAGCGTAGTCGTTGTTTCTTTTACAGCATCCTCGTGCCTCTATACTGGATAAAATTTTCATTTTTTATGCTCCTTCGAATGTCCAAAATGTCCCAAAACCAACTGTGACAAAAAATCATTGAATTTCGATACAAATAAAAATTGGATCTAATCTTAAAGAGAGCGTGGTCGTTATTGCTTTCGCAACATCCTCGTGTCTTAATAAGGGATAAAATCGTCATTTTTCATGCTCCTTCGAATGTCCAAAATGTCCCAAAACGAACTGTGACAAAAAATCATTGAATTTCGATACAAATAAAAATTGGATCTAATCTTAAAGAGAGCGTGGTCGTTGTTTCTTTCGCAGCATTCTCATGCCTCGATAAAGGATAAAATTTTCATTTTTCATACTCCTTCAAATGTCCCAAATCTTCCAAAATGGCCTATGAAAAAAATTCATCGAATTTCGACAAAAATAAAAATTGGATCTAATCTTAACAACAGCATGGTCGTTGTTTCTTTTGAAGCATCCTCGTGCCTCGATAAGGGATAAAATTTTCATTTTTCATCCTCCTTGGAATGTCCAAAATCTTCCAAAACCAACTATGAAAAAAATCATCAATTTTCGATAAAAAACAATGGATCTAATCTTAAAGAGAGCTAGGTTGTTGTTTCGATGGAAGAAAGTCGATGTCTAAAAATAATGTTGTTGCAAAAATCGAGACGACCTCGGTCGAGAAAGGATCGACCGCAGTTTTTAACGTATTGCACATGGATTCTTGGTCCCGGGGCGCAGTGACGATTCTCTCTATTTTTCCCTTCGACCAAAATTCACGTCCGCCTCAAAAGATCGAGATGCATGGATGTCGTTTCTTGCGGTCCTTGCGGCCTGCGCTCCTCACGCGGAGAGTAGAGAACACCGAAAATCCGTGGCGGGCAAGAAAGAACGTATCCAATAAATAAAATCTTGCTCGCTGCAAGCACACGAGGACGAAACATTTTATTTTTAAAATGCTCCTTTTTTTCTCTTCCTCTTTCTCGCTCCCTCGTGTCTTATTTCAAACGTTCGCTACCACGAACGATAGCCAAGTGGCGCGGACGTTTCTGATGTTGTTGTTGGTGTTGGTGGTGGTTGATTTTCTCTCTCTCTCTAATTTCTGGCATCCCGCATCACCGCAAGGCCTATAAGCAACATGGACGACGCGAGAGAAAGAAAGAGTGAGAGAGAAAAATCCCCCACTCGCATTTTCTACCATAGGATCGTTGAAAAAGCAAGCAAGTTCAAGTGCGTGGGTGCTCGGTCGAGTGTTGGAGGACCGTGTCGCGCGAGTCACCACTCTTTTGCCTTTGGACCCTGCGGGCCTCACGCCGTCCGTCATCCTGTCCGCCCGTTCATATATTTCGTATAGCGCTCCTCTCCACCACCAGCACACGCTTCTTCGCTCCTGCTCTCTTCGCTCTGGGCCTTCTTTCCCTTTCTTCGTTTCCATACCTGTGTCTTGCATACCGAGAGAGAGAGAGAGAGAGAGGGAGAGAACGATAGCCTTGCACCTACGCTCTCGTGTGTTTCACGGCTTCGTTTCGTTTCTTTCAACGTTTCATTTTCGTTCCTTTTTTTTAATCACCAACCGCGCGTACGAGACTCCGTTCGAATCGAAAAAAACTGGGTTACCAAAAAAAGGTAGTCAAGGATTTGTTGGGGAGGGCGCAAAGGTGGCAACGTAAATTGATGCCTCGGATAAATCCTAGCTCGCTCGTGAACAACAACGCGACGGATTGAGATTTAAAAGAAGAAAAAAAAGAAACGAACGTCTCGGTTAACGTCGAGTCGAAAAATTGTCGATTAATAATTCAAAGTTCCGTTGCGGTAGAAAATTTCGGGGCCATTAACTCCGGGTACGATAAGGCCCCTGGACCAGGATGGATTTAAAACGCTCGAATATTTGCTACCAGGGACGTGGTGTGTGTTATAAAGTACGTATAATGTACAAGAATCCCATAGAGTATCTCGCGGGTGGGCAGCACTCGAGAACCGACGAGTAAACGGCCTCTTCTTCGTCGTTTTTTCTTTTTTTTTTAAATTCTTTTTTCCCTTTTTTTCATTTTATTTATTTTTTCCGTTGCATCTCACTCCAAGGAACAAGCCGATCGTATATCGGCAAGTACAACTTCGTTTCACGTATGGAGACGTTATAAAGCCCTCTCACGGTGGTGCGAAACACACGGAGGGCATTTGCGAAGCTCGGGCCACGAGATGCCCGAGTAACATGGGATAATCTCGTGGCTCGGGAGGCTGTTTTTTCCCCTGTGGTATGAGGTGGGGCACCAAAGAGGGCCCAGGCGTGACGCTCAAGGAAAAGGGGAGGTATCGGGACGAGCGTGCCTCACCGACGTTACAACCCGACTTATATGTACACGAGTACACGGTTAAACGTGTTTCGTAACACACGGGGTGCGAAGGACCAAGGGAGAGTCAATACGGGCCCACCAAAGCCGCGTACTGCCCCGATACAATCGTCCTATCGACGGGAACAAACATTTGCTCTTTCGTCCCGTTCGTCGGCCCGACGTGGAAAGAGGGAGGAGAAGCTCTCTCCTTCGAAAAACCCAGTTAAAAGTTACGAACGAGGATCAGTGTCAGATGAGACCGAGACGGAAAGAACGAATTAACACGGAGTTAAGATCGAGGCCGAAATTCGATTCTCTTTGGCACGTAAAAGACACGTTGGAAACGACACGATTTCATCGTTTGTCTTTGAAATATGAATTCCCTTCTCATCGTTATCACGAGCCAATTTCCATGAAAGAATTCTCCCGAGAGAATCGAGATTGAGTAAGAGAACGTACGAGAGATCAGTTGGAAGTCTCGATGATTGCGTCGGGCCCAGTGTCGAATCGAGGTGCGGACACGTCGCGAGAGAGAGAAGAAAGGATCTAAATTCATGGAGGTTACCGAAAAAGCATGCGCGCGACATCGTACGAGAGAGGGGGACGATGGGACGAGAGACTTAGAAGCGAGAAAGAGAGCGAGTCGTGGAGTGATGTTGGAGAGAGTGGTGGGGGAACGTAGTGAAGACTCGAGGCGAGCGCGAGAGAAAGAGAGAGGGAAGAGTCGCGCATAGGGGTTCCGCGCTGATCCAGCGCGCCGAGTGTCGAGAGAGGGGGGCGATCTACGGAGTTGCGCGACAGCCGTGGACCACACGCACGCGCCGCCCACAGATACCGTATCACTCCGCGAGAGCTATACAACGCCGACGTGATCTGCATGCGCATGTCCTCCTTCATCAACGAAAAAAAAGTCGTGAAAAGTTAGAGTCCACGAGGTTCTCGAACATACACGGAGGGCGCGCAGATATATTCTCCTTTCTTTCTTTCTTTCTTTGCCCTCTTCTTTTTATTATCCTTTATTCTCTCATTCGTTTCTCGCGCAATATTCCACCGCTTCCACAACCATTCAAGATACACACTCGATCCTTTTCCGTTTGTTCGCCTATCTGCTCGTACGTTGCACGCAGGACGCTTAACAACTCAGCCCACAAATCCCGCGAAACTCCTCGGTAGAAGGATTGATACGTTCCCTTTGTCCTTCGATTCTCACCGAAACATCTCGATCGAATTATTTTTTTCAGGAATCTTTGGATATCTTGTTCCCAGGTAAGATCGAGTAATACCAGTTGGCGATCGTTCATTAATTAATCACAATCCTTAATTAATTCCTTGAATTCGTTAACTGTCCGGTCAATCGTTCATTAATTCGTCGCATTGTCAATTAATTACATACTTAATGAGCGAATCATTAATTGTACGAAAGGTCGATTAATAAATGAGCGGACTCCTAGGCGTAGCGAGCCATTATATCCTGGTAAAGATATTTTTTCCCCCTCCGGAGGTTTCAAGAAACTACGAACGTGCTGTCTGAGTGTGTGTGTGTGTGTGTGTGTGTGTGTGTGTGTTTGTATGCGTTGAAAAGATTCTAGTCCCAAGGCAAGAAGGTATCAGTGACGAGCTTGACCGGGGTTAACGAGCTCGGTTGCGGTGCTAACAGCCCAAGAGGATACCTACGCCTTTATTTCACTCTTCAAGAGCTCACACGTAGTGAAACCAGGTGAGAAGATCCGAGAAACGAGCGAGAGCTCCCTTATCGTTTTCTCGAGGATTTCGTCGCTGCTGCTTCTTCTATGGGCCGATAATGGTGTCCACTCTCTCTCTCTCTTTCTCTTTCTCTCCCTCTCTCATTCTCGAGACGAGATGAGCCCAGTATTCTCTCCAAGCCACCACCACAATGTAACCCTAGACGTTGAAAAGATATCTCCAAGGTGATGTAGCGAGAGCCACCTGGCGGTGACTCGTCTTTGAAACACGAGATCATCTTCCTTTTTTTCTTATTTCGTCCTCTCCCTCACGACTTTTTTTTCTTCCTTACGACGAAATCTCACGAGGGCACTGCGTTAATTAATACGCTCGAAGATCATCGCCTAACAATGTTTCCTTCAATTATCCTCCCGGGAATTTCTCTTTTTATCGTCCGAACGATCGTGCGGGTTTCGTAAGAAATTCCAAAAAAAAATCAATGTTTTCGTATGTAAAAAATAATAATACAAAACTTTTATTTTACATGTACAGTCGAGGGAGATTGTACGCGCGGTGCGTAATTTACAAAAGCCCGCAGGATCACGCAACTTATCTTTCGATTCTTTCTTCTTCTTGTCTCGTTCGCTTTTCTTATTTTTTTTCTATTTTCTTTTTATACATTCAATTAACATCGATTACATAAATATACATTGGGTATTTCGCTCGCGTCGAGATTTTTGATAGACGGTGGATGATAATTTCCTCTATCAATTTTTTCAAGATTTTTTCGTACAATATTATCGAAGTTTCTTAAAGGAAAAAAAAAACAACATTTTCGATCCGTCGCGTGTTTATCGTTGATAAAAAAAAAATAGCTGGGCAGAGAGAAAGAGAGGTCGATTTTAAGTTGGCGGATCGTCGAATCACAGAAAGGTAGAGCCCGGACGGGAAGTCAAAAATAGAAAACCTACGGGGAGATTAACGAAAAAGTTTGTCGCACGAGCTAGGAAGTTTCCTGAAGAAGCCCGGTCGTGCTGCTTCCGGGTACTGGAATACCGGTGGTTTGTCGCTGGTTCGTAGGCGGTGGAGACGAGGCGACACCAAGATTGTGAGTCAACGAGTGTCGTCTAAGATCGCAATTTCGTCGGAAGACTTTGCCGCACGAGGCGCAGTGATAAGGCTTGATATCGGTGTGAGTTAGAAGATGAGTTTTGAGATTGCTGCGTTGATTGAAACTTCGCGCGCATACGGGACACTTGTGGGGCGATTCCTCCATGTGAAGGATCTTGTGTACAGCGAGCGTTCGACTTTGACAGAAACCTTTGCCACACTCTGCGCACTTGAACGGCTTTTCCTTACTGTGAATGTACCTGCGTCAGATAACAACAACAAAGATTAAACAAATTTAATCAAATCATCAAAAAAGTAATTTATATTAATCGATTGTTTAATTTCTTGGTACGAAAGCTTTAACGACAATGAGAGAGAGAGAGAGGAGGAATGGGTGAAAGCTTCCAACGGCCACGTTCTTCATGGAATGTTTTTGATCCAACTCGCGACGTCGGAGAAGCAGGAACGTATAAATGGAAAGTCTCTCTCTTTCTCCGTTTTTCTATCTCTCTTTCACGCGGAGCCCGTAACGAGCCGAGAGTGAATCGATTCGACGCGGATCATAAAGAGAGTCAAGCTCCTCTCGGTGTGAGTCGCGTGTGAGGCGAAAGTCGTCGACGATCCTTTTCTCGATTTGCGAACGTCTGTAACCGTCCGCGCCGCACAAAGCTTCATTGTACTTTTTATCGAATGGACGAATCGATAAAACTCGCGAAATGGCACGTAATGCCTTTTGACTCGAAACGTAGGAAACGTAAAGTTGTCCTCGAATTTGTAATATCGTTGTGCGATCAACGTTATCAAAGTAGAAAGAATTAATTAAGCTAAATCCTGATTCGATTTTGATAATAAGAGGAAGATATACCTGTGATCTCTGAGGTGATCCTGCCGGCGGAAAGCCTTGCCGCAAATGTCGCACGAGTAAGGTCTCTCGTCGGTATGAGTTCTCTCGTGTATGAGAAGATTGTACGATTTAGTGAATTGTCTGCTGCAAAATTTACAGATAAATTGTTTCTTGGGTCTCGATGAGCGGCAGGTACGTGGTAGAGTGACGTCGGTGGAGGTCGAGGTCGCTTGTACCGTGGACGAGGTCGAGGTGGAGGAGGTGCACGTGGTGTTGGAATTGACAGCGACGGAAGGGACGTTGCTCGTCGCGGTTTGATTAACATCCGCGATACGTTGTAGAAGAGGATCTTGATGTCCAGTGTCGGTCGTCGTCGTCGGGACGGTTGGTATGGTCGAAGTTCCAGCGGAGATGGTCGAGTTGTCTCGTAGAATCGCAGCCGCTTCTTCCTCTTCCAAGAGAGCGAGGTCCTCCTCGGGGTCGGTGACAAACTCGAGATGAGAAACGCCGTCCTCGTCATCCTCGTCGTCGAGGCTCGTCGTCTGAAGGACCTCCAGGCCAAGCTCGCTCTTCAAGGTCGTCGATGCACTCGTCGATGGAATCTTGGACGAGCAATTGTCACCGGTCGGCAAGGCGATCGTCATACCGCGCGACGCGACGCTCGTCGGATTCGTCAAGCTCGACGGACTGGACGTCGAAGACGATACCGTCGCGCCACTCGCGTGAAGACGATGAAGCGTCAGATACGTCTGCAAAGCTTGAAAATTAAGCGCCGCCGCATCGGCGTGTCCGGGTGGCAGAAGCGCGACCCTCTGCAACGCGGCGAGTAGCGCACCCTGAAGACCGAGGGCGACACTCTGCAAGGTCAAATTTGGCAATGTCGCGTCTATCATCGTCGTTGTCTCCGTCGACGACTCGGCCTCGCGAAGATCGGTTGACGCAGTCTCGTTGTTGCTCGACGGTGACGTTACCGGGGAATTCTCGGATTGAGACTGATGCTTCTTGTCCTGCTGCATCATCCGGATATTCTAGCCGGACTTGACGTCCTTCTTGGTAACACTCAAGGAAAAACGAACCAAAACACCCCGGTGAAACAACGGAAAAGACACCCCCGTTAAAAACAAAAGAAGAAGAAGAAAAAGAAAACAAATCACTGACGACACTGACGGAGAGAAACGAAGGGAAGAACGATGGATTCACTTCGTTAGGTTTGTTTCAACGGGATTTTTTTGTCCTCTCGTCGCTCGTTGGGTGATATCGACGCCCGGAAATATCGGATCGAGCATCGTATTCCCACGAAGCGTTAAATTCCGGATCCGTCGTTGCTGTATCGCGAGGATGACGCGACGCAAAATCACTCTCGTGACACTGGTGGGGATGATCCACGGATCTCGTACCTCGTGTACATTTTTGTCTCGTGACGTTTGCGTCTGCGTTTTTTCTTCTTGTTCCGGTTTTGTTTTTCTATCTCGTGTCGTACACGGTTTTCGCGCGGAAGTGGTAGTAGTTGTTATACCGTCGGACGTCGGGCAAAACGTGCGCGGGGCAAACGCCGGAACGGGTAACGGTGGGGCGAGGTAAGATGCTCGCAGTGCGAAGTCGCCCTGGAGACTGCACGAGCATCGAGCTGCTGGTCACTGCTCGTGGAGCCACCTGGTGTACGAGCGTGGCAAGTTGTAAAACGAGGCCCGAGATCGCGTTCCGGCCGGGCCTTAAAGCCGAGACGCGCGGGCCCGTCCCAAGCACAGCTGTAAGGCCCAAACAGGCTGCTACGATCCTGTCCAGGCTCGCTATACGTACCCGTGTGCTCTAGCCCCGTGAGCGTCTTTGTGGCCTGGCAACACACGAGAACAGGACACGAACGAGGCACTCTCTTTCTCTCTGTCTTGCGTTGCACGATCCCTCTCTCTCTCTCTCTCTCTCTCTCTCTTTCTCTCGGTCCCCTTCTACCAGCATGTTCGCGAAGATTCGTTAACTAAACACACGAGCGATATCGTATCATCGATATTACCCAACACATAATTACTCAATGATTCGACGTATCAATCGAGCGTAATTTCAACATTTTTTGTTATTTCTCGTTGGATGAATGGAAATTTTATTTTATAACTCGCCTCGTACGAATCGTGAGCGATTTCAACATTTTTCATTGATAATCCACGAGTTAGGAATTTAATTCGATAAATTACACGGTAAAATTTGAACGCGATGTCACGTCGTAGAGAATAACGGTTAACTCGACCTCGTTTCTCAATTAATAAGCACATCCTCGAAAGGAATCAAGGACTGTCAAAGATATAGAAGGAAGGATGCAAAAATCTTTCGAAGGATTCAGCCTCGATCGAAGAACTCGAATGACACGTTGCCCTTGCCCTCTTCCCAAAGTTTCCTCGTGCCCCCCCCCCTCCCCCTTTGATCTCGAAGAATATGAAAGAAAAAGGACGAAACTCGAAACAAGGATAGAATATAACAGAGTGCCTGCGAAACGTCCTGCAAAGTTCCTCCTCGTTTGGCAGGCAAACGTACAAACACAGACACACACACACACATACATAAATACATTTACAAAGAGAGCTCGTAAGAGGTTGAGCGTTTCGTTTCGTCCCGACTGTGGCAAAGCCGCAACAATTTACGACGGCAATTAATGCGCGAGAGTAAACCGCGCGCATTCAGTACATACTATAATACCAATCTATATAGCATAAATGTGGGTCCGTACATATACGTATGTATATAAATATCGCATGTGTGAGTCGATGGTTAAGGCCCCGCAGAGAGTGCAAAAGCTGACGGCGTACAGGCGCTGTACTCCGCGAGAGTCTGGCCAAGAGAGAGAGAGAGAGAGAGAGAGAGAGAGAGAGAGATGCAAAGCGGTGCGATACCGGCTAAGAAGCGTGCTGGGTACATTACGCGAAGCGGAGAGAGAGAGAGAGAGAGAGAGAGAGAGAGATCGCAAAAGAAGAAGGATGTGAGGCCCACGAAGCCAGAAATGAGAGAGAGGGAAAGATCTTCGAAGCAAACTTCGCGGCGCACACGGGGCAGACTAAATAATATTATAGGTGGTGTTCTCACGGTCTCGGGACGCCCGCGGGCTCAACTTGCGCAGCTCTCCCTCTCTCGCCTCATCTCTACCAGCCCTCTTCCTCCTCCTCCTCCTCCTCCTCTTCCTACTCGAACGATCTCTCTCTCTCTCTCTCTCTCTTTGACTCGTTCGTTCTTCGGGGCCTTTCGTGAGTTCGCCCACGCCAGAGGACTCGCAGTTTGCGAACGAGCCCGAGCTAGTGGAAGGGATCGAGGTGAGAGGTCAGCTCGCGCTCGCTTGACCGTCACCGCCGGGGACGGTTTCTACCCCCACCAATTCCCCATGGGCCTCATTCTTCGCGCCATATGTCTTTCTCTCTCTCTCTCACTCTCTCTCCCATCGTTCTATACTCGTATCCATCTTTCTCGTCCAGTAAAAGAGGGAAAGATCTCGCGTGGTCCAACTATCGCTTGGATGACCACTTGGGCTCCACTATACGCTCTCGAGACAAAAAATGGGAACGAGGGGACTCTTTAATCACCACTGGAAGTTCGGACTGACTTGACTGACTGACCGACTGGAACGAAATCTTCATTTCTCTCTCTTTCTCTCGGTTATCTTCTTTCTTTCCTCGGTGCTCGGCGCAATTGTTAAATCGACGGATGGAACTCCCGTCTCGTACGCAATTTGAACAATTTCGACCCCCATCAGAATTAACAATTGATTCTCGATACTCAACAAACCATGAAATGTTATCAAAATATCAATTTACAATTTTTGATTTTCAATTTGAAGATTGAAAAAATGAAATTTTCGTAATAACGAGGAGGAGACTGTCTCATGTCTAAAGGGTGAAAGAGGCACTTAAACTCTAGTGGTGGATTCAATAAACCGTGTGATAATGTGTGATCACTCAAGTGCCGAGGTTGACGAGAGTGTGAATTATCGCGGTGTCTCGTGCTGGGTTTCTCGCAGCACGATAAGAGTGGCACCTCCCCCCGTTTTCTCGTGCTACCTCGTCAGGCTCTCGTGTTTCTTCTCTTTCACTCTCGTTATTCGCTCGAGACTCAGGGGGAGGCCGGGGCTTCCTGCCGCGTAGATAATTAGATCGCTACTAAGCAAGCACTCGACGCGCGGCGCCCGATCAACCGCGAACAGCGCCGCTCTTTCTTTTTTCATCTCGCTCCTTTTCGCTCTGACCTATGTACATTAATAATACATACGTGTATATATACTTGTATGTTTGTATCCGTATATCCACACGCTCCAACGAGCTTTCCTCTCTCGCATGAGCTCCTTCTCTCTCTCTCTCTCTCTCTCTCTCTCTCTCTCGTCGCCACCCGCCCACCCGCGTGCTCGTATCCGACTTTTTACACGCTCGATTCTCGCGCTGCTCACCTGACCGCATGCGCAACACAAGAAAAACAAAATCAACACCGCTCTCGTTCATCCCTCTCGCGAACGACTCCACTCGAAACCAGTTGCAATTATTTACATTCGTCA
>JAPYZT010006027.1:0-13120 GCA_030522965.1 Tryphoninae sp. A BG-2022a | reverse complement strand
TAAAATATTAATATAATATAATATTAATATAGTAAAACATTAATATAATATAATATTAATGTAGAAAAATATTAATATAATATAATATTAGTATAGTAAAATATTAATATAATATAATATTAATATAGTAAAATATTAATATAATATAATATTAATGTAGAAAAATATTAATATAATATAGTATTAATATAGTAAAAAATTAATATAATATAATATTAATATAGTAAAAAATTAATATAATATAATATTAATATAGTAAAATATTAATATAATATAATATTAATATAGTAAAATATGAATATAATATAATATTAATATAGAAAAATGTTAGCAAGGAAGGCAGTGGTCTAGGGGTTAGCGTTCGCGACTCATATGTCAGTGGATCCGGGTTCGAATCCCCTTCCGATGAAAATTTTCTAATAAGATATTAATATAATAATATAAATATAATATCTATATTATATAAATATAATATATATAATATAGATATATATATATATATATATATATATATATATATGATACTGTATAGAGAAGTAGTATAACTCTACGATTGTGGAGAACATAAGGAAGCAAAAGCGAGTGGCTCCAACAGTCCGTCAAAGCATTGGCCTGCTTCGCTGTTGTTTCTACCTCTATAAAGTCAACTTATAGTATCTCCCTTGTAGCAAACACATTTTCATTACGAAAATACAACGGAAAGAGAGAAAGGGTCCAGAGTTTCGTACCTTTCGAAAGTCGACCAACACTCTCTCTAACTCTTCTCTCTCTCTCCCTTCCCTAGAACAACGAGAGCAACCTTACGACACACACACATACAAAATATTATATTTAAATTGCTCATAAATTTTTCATTCCTTTTTTCTTTTTTATAAATGTTCAATTCTTTTTTTTTCTTAAGAAATCTATTTTTTTCTACAATTTCCTTCTCGGATCGTATCCGCGACGATCTCTTTCGCGAACTTCTCGCGGAGTCTCGTTGGAATATAGACGAGGAGAAGATGTTTTTTTTTTCTTTTCCGTTTGAGTGACCGAGTCTAGGCAACGATATCACTTTCTCCTACAGCAAGTCGCCGTTAAACCGCCGTCCTCGAGGAGACCCGCGCGCGCTCTGGCGGCCGCGCTTTGTACTTACGTCTCCTCTAGTCGATTCCACGATCGCTCACGCTCCTCGTAATCGACGCAATTTCAAGGGTTTCCACCAAACGATCCAGACCGTACTATTTGTTCGCTGGGTTTTTCTTGTTTGTTTTTTTTTGAAAAAAAAATCGAGTCTCACGTAACAGCGAGAATAATTTTTTTTTTTCTTATCGAACGTAGAAATTCGTCATTTTGTGTTTTTCTTTCCTCTTGTCGCGTCTAGAATTTTCGTCGCGACGCGAAGCTCGCTGTGCTTTTTTTTTATTTTCTCTTCCTCGTCTAATGACGCAACGACCTCCAACGACTATCCGGGGGATTCCCCGTTAGGAACGGCCTCGACGCACCTATTTTTTTCTCCCCCCTCTCTCTCTCTCTCTCTGGCTCTCTTCTTCGTTACTCTCGTTACGCTCGGTAATTCTTTTCCTCTCCTCTCCTACCTCCCTCTATCCTCGTCGATATATCAACACCTTTCGAAATATCACGAGGAATAAAGAAAAAAAAAAAAAAAAAAACGAGGAAAATAAAAACACGTTCACCGGACGACCTTTTTAACCTTGACCCGATGAAGCCACGAAGGGCAATTTCGTTTCGCGTCAACGCCAGGATATTTGAACTTTACAATTTTTCGATAAAACGATACCAAAAAAAACAAATAAATAAACAATGAACAGAAAAAAAACGAAATGTATAAATAATATTTTCGACCTTAGGACAAAATATCGTAGAAGAAAAAAAGTTCCAAGTAAAACAGCCTATACACCTCGTTTTGGCTTCGTAAATTCCTCCTCCCCCCCCCCCCTCCGGTCTTCTACTCCCCAGCCAGAGGTACGACAAACCAGAGTCCCAGCGTGACAAGAGACTACTTTTCTCCGCGATACTTTCACGACGAAGGCTTTACCGTATACGTTTCTATCCAGCTCCTATATACATATATACATATACATAATATATAAATGAAAATTATAATCATATATAATAATATATTACGTTAATAACAATAATATTATATATAATATATTATAGCAACAATAATAATAATATTCTGTAATAATAATAATATAATAATAATATTATATTATATTATATATAATATTATTATGATATTATTATTATTATTATTATTAATGTTATTATTATTCATATAATATATTATCATATATTATTATAATTTTAATTATATATTATATATTATATAACTATAATAATAATTAAAATTATAATAATATATTCTATTATATAATAATATATAATATTTATATTATGTATATTATATATATATTTATAATAATTTAATAATAATAATATTTAATCAATATATTAATTTATACATATATATTATATCCGCCGCATTCTCCGACAGACACGCAATGCCAGTCGGCTCTATTGGTGTAGACAAGAAAAATGCATGTATACGCCCCCTTGGCATCGATTAATTTATAAGAATCGCGAGAGAGGTGCGCGAGATCGAATTTATTTTACCGTTGGTTGATTCGACTCGATCGAAGAATCAAGTTGGAATTCGAAGATTGATATTTTTTTTTATTGATCATCGATTATCGATTATGTTTGAGATTAATGATAACTAATTAATGCTATTATTTTTTTGTTTTCTTTTTTTTCTTTGAGGGTTGAGAACCCTTGAACTTCGAAGGCTTTTCGGGACTGCATCTGGCAATCGCTGCACACTAGTGTCTTTACGTGGAAGAGGGGAGGGGGACGAGTATATATTAACTCGTGTGTAAATCGAGACGAGAATGCGAGTAATACTTTCACGAGGAGACGCGTACTCTCGGTGTACTACGGACTATTATACACAAGGGGAATTCCAGACCAAATCGCTCGATCCTCGACCCTCGCAACGGCCGATTTCGTCCCAAACTTTTTCCCTCCATCCTGATAAATCGTGACTTTAAAAAAAAATTGTAATCATCTTTCTTCTCTCCCGTTTGTCGTATCGCGAAGATCGAGAATAAATAAGAAATTTTAGACTTTTGAGAAAATTATTAAAAAAATATAACAATAATAACAAAATGATCGAATACACGAGATAATTTTAACAATTCTAACGAATTAAAATTAGGTCGCTAATTTCGATGACAATTTTGACGAATTTTTCGATTTGACGTAGAACGCCCCATATATGCCTATATATGCATATACGCCGTTGGTGGATGCGCAGGCCAACTCGTACCCTATATATATCTATATATACATAGATACAGCCGCGCGGTTTATCAATGCCGGGCGCGTATAGAGCGGTGAGGCCGCTCTAGGAGAGTCGAACGTGAGTTTACCAGCGGTGCCGATTAGCCGATGCATGTGATTATAATTAAGCGGCTCTACTCTCGGTCGTCGATGCTACTGTGCGTACACTCCGCCACATTGCTGAACATATGATTGCCTCTCCCGCACTCTCTGCCTCCTATTTACTACACACATATATATATACTACATACATCCATATACACATATATATATATATATATATATATTGTAATGCTCGATCGACGCTCTCTCGAGCGATCGACAATATATACAGAGTGAATTTTATAAGATGTTTCAAACTGTATTTTAAGGTAGATGAGATCATTACAAACAAAAGATGCAAATATACATTGGCGATATTTTTAATAGTTTACAAGATACAAGTCTTTTAAGTTGGTCCAATCAGAGCGCACCGAGAAGCATTGGAACCGCCCACTTGCCCCTAGTCATAGAGATAGCGCAGTGTAAGGCGTGTTACATTTAAGGTTGCAAAATTAAGAGCAGTCAATTTGATTTATTATTTTATTACGCAGACATTTTTATTTCCCGGGCATTGACTGCCCTGCTGAAAGTGGGCGGCTCTAACACTTCCCGGTGCGCTCTGATTGGACCAACTTAAAAAATTTATATCTCGTAAACTATTAAAAATATCCCTAAAGTATATTTGCAACTTTTGTTTGTAATGATTCCATCTACCTTAAAATAAAGTTTGAGACACCTTATGAAACTCACCCTATATATCTATATATCCCCCTTATTTCTATATATAAGTGCATGTAGTAAATATATATATAGGGTAGTATTCGATCGACGCTCTCTCATACCGCGGATACCGCCCAGCTTCCCAACGAGAACACGATATAGCCATTTTAACGAAAAGCGAACGTACGATTCCCAATGGACTCCACACGATATACATATATACTGGTGACTTATATACGTGTATATAACGTTTGGTTTTTGTACAAATACCAAATTCCACGGGATCAGCTATTTTCCACCCGCAGGTATCCCCTCCCCTCATACGTATACGTTGTAGGTGCGTATAGCGTGTTTGCTTTGGGCCGGAGTGCATAACAATTAATAACGCAATCACCAATGCATTTGCCAAAGCGCGCTGCTACGTGTATTTCGTAACGCGCCGAGCTTATTTTATCGAGGGCGATAAGATTTGTTTTGATTTCTTTTTTCTTTTATTCGTTTGGTTTTTCTTTTGTATTTAAACGAACGCGTCGTATTAATTTATGAACAATTGTTTATTTATTCAATTTGACAATATGATTAATGTTCTCTATTTTTTGTTTATTCCATTAATAAACGTGTATGTTAAAGGCGAATGATGTTTTTTTTGTTTGTTTGTTATTGTTAATTTAAAGATCGTCGTTCGTACAAGACGGATATTAAATATGATATTTCAATTAGGAATGTATCGAACGGGAGGTATTTATTAAAAGAGAAATAATAAAACAAAAATGGTGCAAGGTACGACATTTGGTGCAAGCGATAAGTGCGTATGCAGGGGAGTGGGAAGAATGCAGCCAAGGGGCGGCGAGAGGAGCGAAAGCGCCAGGTGATGCAGGTCTCGCATACACGCCTGCCTTCGTGCCTCTGCCTCTCCGTTGCTGCTGTCTATCCCCACTCTTGCTCTCTCTCGGACGGTCGGATGGGGGGGGGGGGCAAGTGCGTACGTACAGCACGCGCCCATAGCTAATATGCTCTCTCGTACGTACGCTTACAGTACGCGAGGGGAGGGGAGCGCGCCGAGTTGCCGATCACCGTGTGACAGGTGTGACTCGTCGGGGCTTCCCCCCTCCACACCGTACTCTTTCTCTTTTTAGTGTTACTGTAGCTGCTGCTGTTGTTATTGTTGCTGTTCTGATGTTGTTCTGCTGATGTTAATTTGTCTGCAGCTACGCCATGCTAATGAATATGTTTTTGCTGGCGTTGTTGACGCTGATGTCGTTGCTGTTACTGTTGCTGCTGCTGCTGTTATTGTTGTTGTTGCTGTTCTGATGTTGTTTCTGCTGATGCTAATTCTGCTGATGTTAATTTGTCTGGAGCTACGCCGAGCTAATGAGTATGTTTTTACTAGTGTTGCTGATGCTGATGTCGTTGCTGTTACTGTTGCTGTTGCTGCTGTTGTTGTTGTTGTTGTTGCTGTTCTGATGTTGTTTCTGCTGATGCTTATTCTGTTGATGTTAATTTGTCTGGAGCTACGCCAAGCTACTGAATATTTTTTTGCTGGTGTTGCTGATGCTGATGTCGTTGCTGTTACTGTTGCTGTTGCTGCTGTTGTTGTTGTTGTTGCTGTTCTGATGTTGTTTCTGCGGATCCTAATTCTGTTGATGTTAATTCGTCGGGAGCTACGCCAAGCTACTGAATATGTTTTTGCTGCCGTTGTTGATACTGCTGCCGCTGCTGTTACTATTGCTGCTGCTGTTATTGTTGTTGTTGCTGTTCTGATGTTGATTCTGCTGATGCTAATTCTGTTGATGTTAATATATCTGCAGCTACGCCGAGTTACTGAATATATTTTTGCTGACGTTACTGATGTTGCTGCTGTTGTTATTGTTGCTGTTCTGGTGTTTCTACTGATGCTAAATTTGTTGACGTTAGGTGTCTGCAACTACGCCAAGCTACTTACAATATTTTTTACTGCTGTTGTTGATGTTCATGTTGATGTTGTTGCTGTTGATGCTGATCTTGTTGCTGTTACTGTTGCTGCTGCTGTTGTTCTTGTTACTGTTCCTTTTAATGTTGCTATTGCTGATTCTAATGCGACAACTGTTTCTACTGTTGGTGCTGATTGTCTTACGCGACTTTCTATTGCTACTGTTGCTTCCGATGTTGTTGTTCTTACACATTTTTCTGAAAGTACACTAGCTGTTGCTGATGTTGTTGTTGTTGTTGTTGTTGCTCTTTTTAATATTGTTGTAGCTACTGCTGACGTTGATTTCATCGCTGCTAATTCCTCTGAAGCACCGCCAGTTTCTGCTGATGTTGTTGTAGCTGTTGCTACTATCGCTGATTCTGCCACTGCTCATATTTCTGTATCTCCGTCATTTGCTGCTGACGTTGCTGTTGTTGTTGCTCTTTATAATGTTACTGTTGCTGACGTGGCTCCGACTGCTACCTGGTGTTGATTCCACAGCAACAACTACTTCTGTTACTAATGTTGTTGTGGTTTCTGCCGTTGTTCCTAATACTAATTTGGATTTAGCTACGGCTTTGACCTTGATGTACCTGTCTCCCTCTCACTCAGACAAAAATGGCGAGAAACCTCGACAAAATAAACAAAAAGTCTTTGAAAAATATGTAAAAAAAAGTAATTTCGAAAATTTTTGTTACAATCCATCAAAAACCACTTATCTAAAACGAAAAAAAAATATTTTTCAGATCAACATTCTTTCTTTAAACTGACAAAATCGATCGTTCTCCGGGTTCTACGTACGAACCAAGAAATAAAAAGATACGTCGATACGAAGTCTCCGCGAACGAGGTCATTCGCTGTTTCGCCAATATTTATAAAACATCATACGATATGTAGAACGCGATCGTCTATCATCGGGCGATATTAACTCTCGAGAGTTGTGTGTGCGCTCGTGACTTCGCGTCTCCGTTTGTTTCTTCGCCACGAGTATGTTCCACGATTTAATAATTCAAGCGTTAATCAAATTTATCGATTCGGCCCAAGTCGTGAAGAAACAACTAACCTAATCCTATTATTATAAATAAAATCAATAACAATATCGTTTAAATATTAATGTTAAATAATAAAAATTCGTTTTATTTCATTTTTTTTCATTTACCTACTCGCGTTTAAAAGGAGGGAGAAGGAGGAACGAGTAAGGATCTCGAGTAAACGGTCCGCAATGATCGGGCGCGTCGAAACAAAACTGGCCTGCTGCGCGTGCGCGCGTGTGTATGTGGGGAGGGGGGAGGAAGGGGGGGGGGGGGAACGCGGTGCGCGGCGCGTACGTGTACACGCAACACCGAGGGACATTCCCGACTTGGCCGACCTTCGCGCTCGATACTGACGCCGAGTCGCAGCCGCCGACTCGGCGCGCGAGTCGCGAGTCTCTCTCTCTCTCTCTCTCTCGCGCGCGTGCGCGCTCTCTCTCTCCCTCTGGCTGACGCGCTACGTGCCACGGCTCTTTGTCCTACTGGTAGGATTCTCTCTCTCTCTCTTTCTCTCGCTCTCCGCGGTAAACCAACGCGGCGCGCTTGTATCGAGCTCGAATTTCTCTCTCTCTCTCCCTCTTATACTTTTAGACACGAAAGACGCATGGACAATGTTGCGATTCGATCGTGCTAACGAAATAATTAGCCGTGTCTCTAACCGGCCGTCGCTACGTTTTACGCAAAATCGATAATCGAGTATTATGAAATTTTTCGGTTACAAAAATGATACTTATTATTATATAAATAAATGAATATAACAATAATATAATAATAAATAATATCGTAACAAATAATATAACTATTATTATTACTATTATTGTATTATTATTATATTATGTTATTTTTATTATAAATAATATAATGATATGATTATTATTATTATCATTATATACAAATATTAATATTATAATAATAAATAATATAATTATATAATAATTATTATTATCATTATATAAATGAATAAATATGACAATAATAAATAAATATAAACAATTAAATTAATAATAAAAAGAATATGAGAATGGAAATAATAATTTAATATTATGGTTATTATTATTTTCTAATTTTATATTATTACATACTGGAGTCAATTAATCATAATTAAATTACTCTAATTTGAGAAATAATAATAATAACAATAATACAAGAGAAAAATCGTTGTTTCAATTTGAAACAATTTTCTGGCACGATTAACCAAAAAATGTGTATTTCGTCAAGGTCGTGTCGGCGAAAATTGAGAGATAAATATTGATAAGTTTTTTTTGTCTCCTTTCTTACTCTTGGTTCGTGAAAATGTTTTCGCATTTGATATTTTTTTTTTTTTGGTTTCTTTTTTTTCGTGCGTGAGCAAAGGCACCACCGAGCAACAAAAAATTCAACAGGTTGTTCCAGTGGCCTCGAGAGACAGAGATATTAGTTTCTTCTCTCTCCCTCTCTGTTTCTGTCTCTTTCTCTCTCTCTCTCGCTCGTCCTCACTCCTTGCGTATCTCTCGGGATTATGTGCATCATTTCGTTCTGTTTATCGTCCAGGCTGTCGTTGTCATCGGTTATATGATTGTCAATTATGTATGCGAAACACGTTTGACGAAATACGTCCAGGGCCACGAATGAAAGATTAAGATAGATTTGTAAATATTCGAGCACAAATATTATTATATTATTATTGTATTCGTCCTGTATATATATATAATAATAATTAATATTGTAACAAATAATATAATAATAATAATCATTATTACTATAGAAATAAATAAATAAATAAATATTATAATAATAAATGATATATAATAACAATAATGAGGGCGAAAACAATAATAATATAATAAAGTTTACGCTCGGTGCACGTACGAATCATAATGCGATGACGAACGAACGTTTCGTAGAACTTGCGAAAGAAAATGTTGTCATTGATACGATTTTGCGTCGTATCGATTTGTGCCAAGAAATCCTGAAATTTGTAATCTCGATCGATCGATCAATCGGACGCGATAAAAGAAAATTTACAGAAACGTTCTTTAATGTCATATTTTTATATACGACATCGAAGAAGCTTCGATCACTTTTTATAAAAAATCTTATAGAAACAAAAATTCATGATTTTGTTTATTATATAACTAATAAAGTTTACGTACGATCAATTTGAATTTTGAGTATGTTATTCTTTAGTCGATTTGCAACAACTTTTCTTAATGAACTTAAACGCTTGGTCCACTTGGAATGTGAAAAAAAACGGGAATTAAATTTTAACCCCCCACCCAATATTAGGATGCATTAAGGGTCAATGCATGGTGACATTGGGTGGGGGATATAGTCGAAAGCCCCGATTTGATCGTCTTTGCTTCAAATTGAGATTTCTTCCAAACAATTCAACATTTTTCGATGATTTTTTTTTAGTTTTGTTCAGAAAGACTTTATTGATAATTCTGTGCAGGGGTTTTGAGGATATTCGGAATCGAAAAATTTTGGGAGAAGTTGAAAATTGAAAAACATTGGTTCGAAAAAATGGCTATCTTCAATGTACCTTTTCTCAGGAACCGTACGTCCGATTTTGACAATTTTTGTTGTGCGTGTATATCAAAGTGTTATAAACAATGTGTCGAACCACTTTTTCGATATTTTGTTTCAGAATTTTTTGACATCGTTTTGAAATTTTGTTAAAATTTTTCACCACGATTTTTTTACCTTCAAATATATTTTTCACGGGTCTGAATTGTTTTTTCAAAAAAGTGCCTCAACACGTCCTTCGTTTGGATGTACTAGTTACGTCAAAAAAAATGCCGATACGATGAGTAGATTTCAAGAAAAGGTACATTGCAGGTGAAAAAACATAATTTTTCAAGAAACAAGATTTTCTGAAAAAGTTTGAATCTCTAATGAATTGAAACGCTAACTTCAAAAAATTATTTAACATACTTCCACTGCTCAGAATTTCATGAAATTTGAACCACATATAAATAAAGACATATACCTTCAGAAAAAAAAATTAAAAAATGCATTTATCGACGCTGCAATATGTCGAACCTCCTTGAAACTTCGGAAAAAAAGAAGATAATATTTTCATATTTCGTTTTGCGATTTATATTGTTTTGTTCTTTTTTTTTTATTTTTAAATTCTTATTAATCACGATGCGTCGATCGACGAGAGCTTATCTTATCGGCAGAAGTCCACAGACTCCCCCCCCCCCTACGCGTTCGCTCGATCACGTTCTATCTCTCTCCCTCTCATTCTCCCTCGCTCACGATTTCACCTGTTTTCACTTTCTCCACCTCTCCGTCTCTATCTACTGTTGGGCTACAGCCCGAGCACGCTTCGAGTTTTCTCGCTCGAGAAAGAGAGAGAGAGAGGGAGAGAGAGAGAGAAGAAAGAACTGAGAAACCTGTGGGCGAGGTCAGTGAGCCTCCCCCAACGACGATAGCAACAGAAGCGGAAAGATCTCGAGTCGCTAGCACCTTCGAAACCGACGGGGAAATTATCTAATCGAGATCCAACGACGTTTTATCCCTATTTCTTTTTATTCGAACCCTTTTTGCTATGTAAACATCACAATCATCGATTTATCGAAGTTTCTATCGAGGTTAAAATCCGAGTGATCGCATGCACAGCGAGAACGTCGTTTGAAATAAATTCGAGCTAAAAAGAATTATTTGTTTATTTAATTTTCACAAATTTTATTTAATTTTAAATATGTATGTAAATATTTAAAATTAAATAAAATTTAGTTAGCTGATATTTTTGTTTGTAATTAGAAAATTGGAAACTGTTCGTAAGTTCGAGAAAAAATTTAGTTCGAAAATTGGCCGACAGGGGGCGAGAGTCGCGCGCAGCGAAGCACGCCTCCTCCAGAATTATTTTTTCATTTAATTATTACAAATTTCATTTAATTTTAAATATTTACATAAATATTTTAAATATATGAAAAATTTAATTATCTCATATTTTTGTTTTTAACTAAAAAATATGGAATTGTTCATAAGTTCGAGTAAAAATTTAGTTCGCGAATTAGCCGACAGGGGGCGACAGTCGCGCAAGGCGACGCACGCAAGGTACCCTCACTCCTCCACCCAGAATTATTTTTTCATTTAATTATTACAAATTTTATTTAATTTTAAACATTTACAAAAATATTTTAAATATATGAAAAATTTAATTGAATGGTATTTTTGTTTCTAATAAAAAAAAATAAGAAACTGTTCGTAAGATCAAGAAAAAATATAGTTTGCAAATTAGCCGACAGGGGGCGAGAGTCGCGCAAGGCGACACACGCAAGTTACCCCCACTCCTCCACCCAGAATTATTTTTTCATTTAATTATTACAAATTTCATATAATTTTTACAAATTTCATTTAATGTATACAAATTTCATCTAATTTTAAATATTTACATAAATATTTCAAATACATGAAAAATTTAATTACCTGATATTTTTGTTTCTAATAACAAAATAATAAAACGTTCGTAAGGTCAAGAAAAAATATAGTTCGCAAATTAGCCGACAGGGGGCGACAGTCGCGCAAGGCGACGCACGCGATTTACCCCCACTCCTCCCCGACAAAAGATACGTAGCGAAACAGTTATATACACATATCCCACGTATGACAACAATACAAGAAAAAAGAATTGTGAAGGTCGTGCACTCACCCTCAAGCAGGTGCCAGTCCTCGTCGAGCGAGGCGAAAGCTTGCGCCTGATTCGCCTGTTGTTCAAAGTCGAGCATCCTCCGTCGCGCCTTATTTTCCTCTTTTTTCCCGCGCAAAAGAAAAAAAAACGTCCCAGACAATGACGAGATCTTTCAACTTCCCGCCGCGTTGATCCGTTTTTTATTTCCCTCTCCACTGGTCGCTAAACACCAGAAACTGTCGATCGCAACGCCCTCTATGCGTCTGTCACTATAACCTCAACGACAACACTCGACGCGACACTCTCGCGCGGGAATCAACAAGTTCCTTCGTGCCGCTTACTGTTATGTCTAACACACTGGGCGCACGTAAACGTACCCACGCACTCATACACTGCGCATGCGCGGAGATCTCGTTAGACAATCGAACGTTCACTCTTTATTTCTCTCTCTCTCTCTCTCTCTCTTGAGAATTATTGTCCACCGTTTACTGTACCTTCTATCGTTTTATTACGAAGAAGACAGTCGATGACGTCAGACCGTTTATCTCAATAGCCGAAAAATGTCAACACGATATTTTTATCGATGCGCGAAAGACTACTGCGCATGTCCATGACACAACCTCACTTTTTTTGTTTCCCTCGCTCTTCTTTCTTTATATTCTTAATTACGAGACGGTTGCTCGTTGAACGAGGAGGAATCGATGTTTTTTACACGTCTAACACTCTGCTCGTATTTATATACGTATGTTTATTTTCGCGAGCGTGAAGCGACGGGTGCAAAATGGTGGACGAATGTTCCCATTATCTTATGCATAACATCGAAGATAATTATATATATCTGGCGAATTCGTCGCTGGGAGAGCCAATAACAAAATAATCGAAGCGCTTGGTGTCGATTGTGTCTGTCTTCACACCTGTGCACATTCGCGACGGGAGCGCCTCTGGTGGCGAAAATACGAAGAACAATCCGAATCGGTAGAATCACTCGTCGCAACAGGAAACTCTTCTCGTTTACGTCAGTTTATTAATTCGCTCTTATCTCACAACGCTCGTAACAACTCGAGATATTTGATTTCCATTCAGGTTATATTTATCGCGTAGATTACGTTCGGGATTAAAATATCGTTTGCGTTGAAAATTCAAGCTAGAATCCGTAAGATATTTAACAGACGAGGAAAATTCTCGATAATGAAAACAAAAGTTTATCTCGTAAAAGCTTGAACGAAGACGAGGAATAATAAAGAAGAGCGAAGAGGTTGAGTCCGCGCGAGTAGTCGGAGTCGATTACTTCGAGTATTCGCGGGACTCGTTCGAGCGAGATCGTCTGCGCGCGCAACATACACAGTCGCCTCCTCCTACTCTTGCTTAACCTCTCTTACTTCGTCGCTAGTCCTCTCTCTCTCTGTCTCTGTCTCT
>JAPYZT010006017.1:0-16250 GCA_030522965.1 Tryphoninae sp. A BG-2022a | reverse complement strand
AGAGAGAGAGAGAGAGAGAGAGTAATTCGAGTACGTCCCATTAATCACTTTCATGATTATTCGAAAGGCATACCACCAAAAAATAATTTTTTCTTTTAATTTTTTATCTTGTTGACTCAGTTATTAAAAATTTGTTATCTCTTCAAGATAAAAAAAAGGTGTTAAATTATTATATAATATTTTAATAAATAATATAACAACAAAACGTACGCTTTTATGAAGGATATGTCTTGGAAAATGGTCGTTGCATATTTTTGAGAAAGAGAGAGAGAGTAGTTCGAGTACGTCCCATTAATCCCTTTCATGATTATTCGAAAGGCATACCACAATTTCCGCGTTTATTCGACCACACCGAGCAGGTGCTTTCTACATTTAATTTAATCGTGAAAATTGCAAGGTGCTACAGGGCAATTCCACAAGGTACGTCGAAGACTAGATAGGCGATCGAACGTTTCGCGATGAAAATTCCAAGAATTCTAAGCATATCGATGAATATTAACAATATCCCACTGTTATTGCAAAAAACGATTATCCAATTATTTTACCCTCAAATGGAAACAAAAACGCACTGAAAACAAACAAAATAATCAAAATTAAATAAAAATCATTAATACTGATAATGATAACATTGAATAATTAGGAAACATTAAATTTTTCTTTTTTTCCTGTTCTTTTTGAGTTACCTACATCTACGTCGCGGATTAAAGTACGAACTTACGCATCATCGAGGGGTTGCTCCGTTTCGAATTGATTAACCTCGAGCCAACGTTAGACTGTACAAATTAATGATCTCGTGTTAACAGCGTGTAAAATGAAATTTCTTTGCTTTTCTTATTTTCCTCATTGCGTTCGATCCGTGTTCGTACGGATATAAATGCGTGGATTGAGTTACACGCTCTTGAGAAAATTGCGAAATATTGTGTCTGCAGCGTCAGTGCCCCCAGCGGGTGGTTGATAGGAGTAGCCATGCCGGATTATCATTAGCCTCGCGTTCGTTTCTCTCTCTCTCTCTCTCTCTCTTTTCTCTCTTGGGCGTGTCTGCGTCCGAAAATACACATCGTTGGTACTCGAGACGCCTCTCGATATTGCCAGTGTAATTCGTATCGAGAAAACCCATTAAAAATCGAGAAGCTAAATGGATTTCGTTCGAATCGCGATAATAAATTTATACGAAATTCAGTAACGATCAAATTATAATATTGTAGTAGAAAATATCGAACCCAAGAGATAATCGTTTTTCCTGGGATTTAAATGAAATCGTGTATTTTCTTAAATTTCTCAATTTCAAGAATTTGTGTATAATAATTCACTCGAACGAAAAGGAAGAAATATATGAGACATAATTATTCGCTTCTCGAGATTTCAACTTTTGATGAAATTGCTGAGCAGTCCTTCGGCTAAGAAACTTTGACGTGACAAAAAAAGAAAAGATTCTAATCATTTTCAAAATAAAAATTGCAATTCATCGAATGACTCATAGAAATATTTAATTTCCTTCAATTTATCCCTTTACCCTTCCTCGCTTATCCAACATTCGCTTCTCACAACTTGTCAAATACACATCATATCGTTTCCTCTCTATTTCACAACGATAAAAAGAAAATAAGATAAAACAAAGAAAAAAGTGAGAGAATGAGAATATTTACACCTCGAGCTTATGGCGCGAAATACAATAGAAGCGCGACGGTATCGAAAATCTTTGTCATGAATAAAATATTCCAACGTGTTCGCATGTGAGTGTTCCCGAACGGTTCGATCAAATAGCGAAAAAGTGCATAAAAGTAACGGTAATAGTAGAGCTGTCGTTCTCCAAAGACTTCTTCTTGCCTTCTCTCCGAACAAACATCATTATATACCATATAGTAAAATAGGGAAGTTCGATTGAATATCGATTAGCACCGATGGCGAGTGGCATATCAATCGATATAGTAATACAAGCATTGAACAAATACACTGTATACTGCCGATGCTTATCGTAGGACTCTACCTTGTGTGTTTACTCACACCTGGAAGAACAACAGAAATAGCGAGAGTGAGAGGGAGAGAACGATTTATCTCGCCGCCGCGTCTGACAATGACGCGCACTCAGCACACGGCGTGGCAAGAATCTCCGCACTTTTTACTACCTTCGTAAATCTTGTTATTAATGTTCCAGTCGATAGCCTCGCGGCTCTAGGCCATTCGTCAGACATACGTGCAATAACCGAGCTCATTGCGAACTTCAACTATATATATATAGTAATTCTTCTCTCATAGATATACGATAGTTTTTTAATTAGAGACGTTTTAAGTTGTCCAACGAGAATGTTGGATTTGGCAGCGTTGGAACGAAATCTAATCGAATTGTGTCCGAAGTTTAAAAGGACATGGTTCATCCCAGATGCAACCTGAGGCGGGTTGGAGCACAGTCGATCCCAACTCTCCGATTGGACAAATTTAGAAAGTCTCGCATTTGAAAATTATCACGAATTAAGCGCTCAAACTTCGTGAGTGAATTCGTAGCACCGCCAACTACACGCAGGTAGCACGGGGATTTGGGACTATGGGACACCCTGTATATAGTTAGAATATAACGTTACATTATATATATATATATATATATATATATATATATATAATAAAAGTAATATGTGAAATATAATATTACAATTTGTAATGTCCCCTCCATGCGTATATTTGTTATATACCTACACATACGTGAGATGTCTTATCGTCCATTGGAAATTCCGCTGTTCTCTATAAACGTCAATCCCCCTTTGGTAACGGTGGGCGTAGTTCCGAGCTTGGTTCTCGCACTCCGGCCTACACGTGTATATATATATATACACGTTATATATTCCTTACCTTGCCTTGTCTTACTTGTCCAACAGACCGATCCACCACGTATATAGCCTCACGCACCGTTCATAATTAATACAAATTATTATGCATCGCGATCGTACCCTGGGTCACCCACGTGAGCGTGTACGACAGAGAAGGAGAGGGGGGGGGATATACATATATTTATATGTGGATGTATAAATTCTTCGATACGTTTGATACACCCGCGATAGACTCGAGAACTGATTACATCTTATCACCGAGACAGTAAAATATATTTTATCGTTATTTGTGCACAGTGGAATTGCACATTTATATATAAGCAAATTTATATAGGGCATTTCGTGTCGTCAACAAATTTGCGATCATAAAAAAAAGCATCGAACGTTTCTTTTATTGGTGAGCTTTTCTTAATAGCAAAATATCAAATATGCATTTATTATTTCGAGGTATTTAGAAAAATAGAAAAATTGTTCCAATCTTCCGAAAGCAGAGATAAGAAATTCTTATCGTATTTGGAATTTTTGTCGAATTAATTAACAAAATCGTCCAGTTGAAAGGGAACGATCTATATATTTCCTTAAATAGCAGCCCGACGTTGTCGCTGTTGCGACAATCAATGAGCTCGCTTCACTCGACGATAATTAACGTTACATTATATATATATATATCGTCCTGAGTCAACAAATGGATCGTGGACTTTTGCCTCTTCGTAGAGATTCGCGCGGTACGATCTATATCACGATTCCTCATTAAAGATATCAAAATGCATTAACTCAACTTTTACAAACCGGTAGTAACATCAAGAGGGGAGGGGGGGGGAATTCTCTCCCATGATCTCTCTTCTCCGTCGTGGTATTAAAATCGCGTCGCCGTTCTCGAGAATTTCTACCCGACCGCGCAGGAATCTCGAACAATTTAGGGACGACTATAAATACAGTCATTAAGTTCCGTCCCCGGAGTGGCTTAGAGAAACGTCGTGGGGAAAATAAGAGTGGCGTGCGAGGAAAGAAGGGGCTGGGGGGAGGGGGGGGGCAGTCGAGTAAGAGGATAGGAACTAGTTTGTCAGGGTTGTAATACGAACGGTGATGAATCTCTTTTTCGTTCAGGTATGCGCTTGAAGGAAAAAAAAGAAAGTGAAAAACAATCGAGTCAAATCAAACATAACGTTCTCCGCATTTAGTTCACCGTTTCTATTGTGCATTCTGTAATTCTAGTCTAGGAATCGTTTTCTACTTTTTTTTCTTTTTTCGAAAATATTTTTCCCGCAATCGAGCATTATCGAGTCTTTCTCGAGAGTCGGGAATCATTATTCAGTACCGCGATCCTTTATCCTCAGGGAGTAGGAAATATATCGTGACGTCGCCTCGAGACGTTCTGACCGACTCCTCGTGTCTGATCAGTTGGGTCGCTGCCAGGCCGTACATCAAAGTCGGAATACCTGATAAGAAAAAGAGCGAATGAATTAAAAATTATACTTTAAACATTTAATTGCCATGTAAGAAAATAAAAATATCGAAATTCTGAAAATTTGGTCGAAGATCGCGCTTTATTATTTATTTATTAAAATAAAAAGAAACAAACTCCGATCGATTCTCGCATGCGACTCGTACAAGATTTCTCTGTCTTTTAACGATCGAAGCTCGAGGCTCGAATCCAGTTTCGTTCGTTCGACCATATTTCCATCGTTTCCATTCGTAATCTTCGAGAGATCGATAAATTATGCAAATACCAAGGTTAAGGATCTTGATAGCCTTGTAGAATTTGTCGTCGAGACTGAGATCCTCCTTGGGTCTCTTGGTGCAATGATACTTGATGTAAGGGAAACATCCAGTTCGCAATACGTGATAGTTGCTCGAGCCCGCTAGCCAATTGAAATGGGACATGCCACGTTGATCGTTCACCACGTCGAGGTATTTAACGAAATACGAAGTCCATGGTGGCTCTTTCGTTTGCAGAAGGTAACTCGTTAGAACCTATTTCACGTATAATATAGAGGTTAACATTAGTTCCAATATGTGTTTTGCTTTAAAACGTTGACTACCGGACTGATTTTCCATGGTTTGTCCGAGGTGACAACATGAACTTTTCATTCTGCGATGCATATTATGATGAAATCTAGCTCCCAGAAAATAATATGGCTGTAGTCAATTATTACGATTGTCTTTTTTTTAAACAATGGTGTTTCGGTTGCTAAGTAATATTGACCACGCCGCCGGTCACCGGTGGCCCCCACGGCCCTGTAGCAAAGTCGAGTACCGGTTATCGGTCACCCCCACGGCAGTCAACGTGTTAAATACGTGTAAATACGTAAAACTTCCTTTCGTCTTTTCCGCGGTCACTTCAGCGTCGCGAGATCTGTCCTTTAGATAGATATGCCATTCGTAAGGACCGATTGAAAGTACTCTAACGTCTACCGTGGAAACTAGAAGCTACCAAGACCGCGTCTCGTCAACGACGCGAGACTGTTAGACCGGACCGACGATACCGATCGAAACCGCACTATCCGAACGCTTTCTTCACACGCTCGAATCCAATGTAATGCGAAAAAAACGATCTGAGCTCAACGATATTCTCGTTGGATAATTCAACATGTCGACTACGACCGTGGGATATCCGCGTCAGTCGATCCTCGTGCTCTTCGAACTCTCGGTCGCGATCGGGATTTAGATAGTTATTTGATCATTGGTACAGTCATTGGCAGGTTTAGATAGCAAGACGAAAAGTTTCGAGGATTTTGCGAGATTTTATTTCAGTTTCTATAATGATACTCGACGATCAATTTTATCGATTAATTAACGAGAATTTTATAATTTTTTTCATATCGATTATTAATAGATTATTTTGACGATAATGTTTTTTTTTAATTGTTGATAATGATAAGAACAAATTTTGCAGTATTGTTAACGTTTATGAATTTTTGTTGTAACTTTCCTGTAATTATATTCGCTATTTTCGGAAAATGGCCAATGACTGTGCCTTTGACGAGAGGAATATTTTATTCGCTTCGAAGACGAAAATAAAAGTAAGATGGCTAACCTCCGAAGCCAAAGGCTTGCTCTTCCTCGTGAAACCCCTCACTCCTCGCGCTCCATCGATTCGCGTCGGTAAAAACGATGTCTTCCATGAAAAAACTCGAAGACTGCTGATCATTCACACGTTCGTTTCTCGCTCGAGTTCACGTGATTTCTCTCCAAGCGGGCAAAATCCGTCGTGGCAGCGAAAGAACCTGGCAAACGAGAGGAAATACTCATTGTAAGCGACGTGACGTAATGCAGGAATGAAAAATGATAGAATTTACGGTAAAACGAATTTCAGAATAATAAAAATGAATTCAGATTATCCGGGGCTTATCGATGCCGTATAAATTCTTTTGACCTACATAATCTTTCTGATAGAGTTGTGATCGACTGCGTGCTCGATTTTTTTTTCACGTTCGTAATTTTAAGACTCGTATCATTCGGCTCAAACTTTCGAAAACCACTTGGTTAACGAGAGGCCACTGTTTATTCTTTATTTCTTACAGATATTCTTACCCACACGTGTTTTATTCTATTTACAAAAATATTAGAAAAATTTACATCAATTTTGTTGTATTTTATTTATAAGAATTAAATCATAGAATTAATAAATTAATTGTATTTGTATAAATAAAAGAACTAACCTGCAATTTTCATGAATAATAAAAATAATATTTTCGGATAAATAGTAACTAAATTTTTTTGTATATAATAAATACATTTAATATATTTTTATTTTGTTTAAAAATTTTATACTTACTTTTTATAGGTAAATATTATTTTCTTATTTGTTAATTTTATTATTATTCCGTCTTATTAAAGAACAAAAGTATTGTAAAAAATGTTGAAATTTCTTAAATACTCGTATGTAAAAAAAAATTCCAGCCTATGCTTGCGCGTAAAAGGAGCATTTCAAGCGAGATAAAATAACGAGGAAGCAATGTACAAAATTTAGTTTAGCTCGAAAAAATGCGAGGAAAAGAACTAACCTGCAACTTTTATGAATAAAAAAAAATATTTTCGGATAAAAAGCAACTAAATTTTTTTGCATATGATAAAAATATTTAATATATTTTTATTTTATTTAAAAAATGTATACTTACTTTTTATAGGTAAATATTATTTTCCTATTTGTTAATTTTATTATTATTCTGTCTTATTAAATAACAAAAGTATTGTAAAAAATGTTGAAATTTCTTAAATACTCGTATGTAAAAAAAAACTCCAGCCTCCGCTTGCTCTTAAAAAGAGCATTTCAAGCGAGATAAAATAACGAGGAAGCAATGTGCAAAATTTAGTTTGGCTCGAAAAAATGCGAGGAAAAGAACTAACCTGGAATTTTCACGAATAAAAAAAAATAATATTTTCGGATAAAAAGTAACTAAATGTTTTTGCATATGATAAAAATATTTAATAAATTTTTATTTTATTTAAAAAATTTACCTACTTTTTACAGGTAAATATTATTTTCTTATTTATTAATTTCATTCTTCTTATTAATAAAGAAATCTTTCTTATTAAATTGTAAAAAATGTTGATATTTCTTGAATACTCATATCTTAAAAAAAAAATCCAGCCTCCGCTTGCTCTTAAAAAGAGCATTTCAAGCGCGATAAAATAACGAGGAAGCAATGTGCAAAATTTAGTTTAGCTCGAAAAAATGCGAGGGTGCGATAAGCGGATGCGCATGCGCGCATATGCGCAATCTCTTCTCCGGTAGACACGGAGCCTAACGTTCTACGAAAACGCCAGGGGACGTTTGCCATAACGTTTATTTGCGCCTTGTACCTTTCTAAAATAAACGCACCGAGCGAGCAGCAACTACAGGAGCCAGCAGCCGTCTGTCGGATACGCGCGCGGAAAATGTCAAGGTTGACAAGAAACACTCCCAACTCTATCGCAATTCTATCTCCACCATACAGGATAGTTAATTATGACGGCACGCTGGTTTGATAAAGCCAACAATGCAAACACAATACGCAGAAGCCGGTCGAAGGGCTTGATGGAAGAAGCCCTACTCGCAATCCCGCCGCAACGAAATTTGTTCCGCAAACGTTATTTATCCAAACAAATTTATTCACCAACTACCATTGCCTATTTAAATTATCTCCATCAAACAATCAAGCTCTCTTTGACATTTCAACTCGTTAACATTCGTACCCTTCGTTTTCTAGAATTCTGTTTACAACACATGCCCCGTCGATAAGAGCGACACCTACATTACCGACCGCCCGACCAAAAGTTCCGTATAACGAGATCGCTTTCGCGTTAATCGTTTTTTAATTGACGAGCGTGTAAGACCGAAACTATTTTAACGAGAGTCTTTAGTCACGTGCGTCAGTTCTGTGTTCAACAAATCGTCGCATTCTTCGGTTAACCTAGTCACCGACTCTCATCGTGCGCCGATTATGACGACAGGAGCGCGAGAAATTAAAAAGAAATTAAAAAAAAGAAACGAATAGCCGTTGTCCAAAGTAATAATAATTGTTAAGTAAGAGAATGCGTGAGACGCGTTTTCTTTTATACTTGTACTTTCGTTCGTAAAATTTTTATTGTCGTTTGAAATAAACCGCTGTCGTACATCATGGGATAATGGACGAGCGATGATGTTCTTGCGCTCGTGAGGACTGACCTAGGACGCAGGCGTCCGACGCCGTGCTCTATAGCGGAATACAATATAAATATAGATACACGTGTGTGTATCTTCGTGTATAGACGCGTGCCTGTGCACACAATCGTCCGAGAGTACCTGCGAGCTTGAGTCGTGTGGTACACGCGACTTGGTTGCACTATACGTGTCCATCAACCTTTCTTCCTTGCCACTCGCCAGTAGGTACTCCTCGGTCGATCGCTTTTCTCACACCTCCTCTTTACAGATCTCACGTAGTCGTATTGGTCAACAGATACAGTGATTGGAATGCGATTGGAACGAAATGACACAGTTATTGGCCACTTAATACAGAATTTCCCACAGGACGGACGACAAAAGCTCAGTGATTTGTAAACAAGCACATGCGTAATGTAGTACGAAATAGCACAGTGATTGGCCGGGCATGCTGAGGCAAAGTACAGTGATTGGCATACACTCCACTCACTTTTCAATCAAGAAAATCGGTTTACGAGCAACTGCCAATCACTGAACTAGGTAGCCAATGACTGAGCCGGATGGCCAATGACTGAACCACGTGGCCAATCACTGTCAAATCCCAATCTCACTATTAAGATATAGAGAATGCGCCCGAGTACTAACTTCGTTATTTTCTCGTCTTGGTTCTAACTTGAAATCCTCCGTAATACGATTTACGCCACGGGTAGTGTACGTATGCACCTCAACACCTGAGAAAATGGTCACGCGCCACCCGCCTAGCTATAAACCGTCTACACACAGCACGCACACACGTTTTGTGTTAATACTACATATATATATATATATACATATTGCTAACACGTGTGTCGACCACGCTGGCGCGACACGTACAACCGGGCTCACGTCTCTCTTGTTCCCCATGTACATCTACTTATTAGATATATATAGTACTCGTACTATTCAAGGTACGTACAACGAGATCGTGCCCGCATTTAGCTCGAAAACGTTTGTTCGATTCTCTTTCTCTAGTTGTCTCGGCGTATATAGAAGGAAGAGAGCTCCGACGCGAGAAGAAGCTCGCGACACTGCGCGCTTCTCGCTTCTACGTTTTGTTACTCAAGCTGTATCGGCTACGCTCACGAAACGAACGAGGTCACGTGTGTCGCTGTTGAGAGTGTTTGCGAGTGAAGAACGAAACGACGCACAGCGCCGCCACGAACTAATGCACGGTGGCGCTGGCGTCGCGACGTCACGCTCATCGATTTCTTCCGCGGTCTTTTTAAGACGCGGAAAACGCTCCGAATAATGTTGCGCACACTGTGTGAAATGATTTATATTGAAATCGACGTTTTAACAATTTCTTTTACATGTGATTATTCTTTTACATGCCCTTTTATTGCGTTATCGATAGTTTTTAAAATTGGAAAATGTTTTATAAAAATTTGATCGAGCTTACTTTCGATGTGTTAATTATGTAAACGAGCTGTAAATTTCGAGTTGGGGGGAAATAATATGTTTTATACTGCGTTGAGAATTATAATGGGGGAAGGAAACCGTAGAGGGTGCAAAAGGGTTAATTGTTTTTTAGGGCATATTTAATTTAGGGACAAAGAAAATTCAAATTTTTTGCAAATTGCGTTTGCGCGTTTTCCTCATAGACGAATTTTTACTTACGCTTCTTTGACAATTAATTGCAATTAAGATATTTCTATGGCGACGAGAAATGTATAAAGTTTATGAGTGAAGCACAGCGGAAGAGGGCTCAGTCGATATTTACCGTGGCAGGAGAGAGATCTCCGAGTGACGACAACGACGACGACAGGATACGTTGCTGCGCGTGACTGCGTGAAAACGGTCTTGTTTATGGATGCACCCGGTTCACTGGGTCACTAGATATATGTATAGATCTGCTAGTATAGCGAGGTTATACGAATATAAGTTACAAATCATTGAAAATATTCAGTGAAAATCATGAAAATATTAATTTCTTTTTTTCAATTTTTTCATTTTTATAATTTGATTAAAAACAAGCAGGAATAAGAATGTTTTATTTGTTCTAACGAAAACTTGCGAATTTATAACGAATATATAAACAAGTTTTGATTAAACAAAAATCAAACCATGCGAAGGGTTGATTAAACAAAAATCAAACCATGCGAAGGGCTCGACGAAAGTTACTCTGGTTTTTCTTTGCTCAATTTTTAAACTAAACGCAAAATTGTTTCGTAGAAGTAAAAAATTGAATTAATTACACAATCCTCCAATTTAAATATTAATAAAACGTTTATCAACAAAATAATGATAACAGCTTCTTTTCTTTTTTCAGGTAAGTCGAAAACTTGATGATACCAACGTATCGTTACGTCATCGTTAAACTTCTCGTCGCTCGTAAGTTATGCTGTTTATAAATTTTGTTATATATATATATATCGCTCCAGTTTTTCGTTATGGAAGAATTTTCTTACTTTATATAACAAACAAATTCATCGAGACGAGGGTGTTCGACCTAAATTCGAAATCCATTTGTGTCCTGAAAATTAGATTGCCGTTGCGCAACGTGTACACGAATTCTCTCGTCATCGTACTCGAATTTTCGTTCGTATTATATTCGACGAAAAACTTCCAGTCAAATTGCTTTCTCACTTTTTTTTTTTCATTCTTGCCTCGAACGTTTGCGCAACTGATATCAATTACCGCTATATTATCGACTACCAGATTTATTGCCTCGCGTACTTCGATATCAACACACCGCTGGTATATAAAAAAAAATTTGTTTCTGATAAGACGCTACCAAATGATAAATACATATGTTTCCGGAGAATAAATTTAACGCATAACGGCCGAACAAGAGTGCATAACTAGCGCAGAGTTGATACTGTGCGTTTAAATCTCCATAATTTGCTTTCATACTTTTTTTTAACATAAATCGACAGAGATCGTATCGAAAATTTCATTTTTTTTCAAATATTCTTTGGATCGTTTAGATTCAAATTTTTGTACAGTAATAATATTTCTTAAACAAAATAACTTTGCATTTTGTTTGGAAGAAATTTTACTCGCAAGTCAAAACATTTTAGTAAAAGTTGCATTCAATTATTAGAAGGTTTAATAAATTCTGGGTGTTTTCCAACAGACGGTTTTATAAGAATTGCTCGCGTGTAGTTTAAGTTCTTGGTAAAGTTTATATAAAGACGTGCTATAAATAAGTTTGAAATTCAATGAACGTCATTTCGTCGAAGTGGAAACAACTTTTTTTTTTTTCAATTTTAAACTAGCTGAAGTTCGTGTAAAAAAAAGAAAGTATTTACAGGGAATTTTACAGTACTAGTTTTATTTTCAAAAAAAAATCTGCAGCTGAAGCACTCGGAATTCTTGATGAAGTTTGCGACGACCATGCTCTGTCAGAAAAAACATTCTGCGATTCGTTTAAACGCTTGAAAATTAATGATTTTAATCTTTTAGATAAAGAACGCTCCGATGCACCGAAAAAGTTTGATGACGAGAAATTGAAGATATTGCTTCGTGGAGACTCATGCCAGACACTAGCCAAACTTCCAAAATTCTTGGGAGTTAATCAACACAAAATTTTCGAAACGTTCGAGAACGTTTTATTTACTATTATTTATTAGGTAGTTTTTATTGCACAACTTTTACATAAGTTTTTTACAATTTTTCTTACATCTAAGTTTTATTTACTAATTATTTTTAATATTATATTCTCTGCTACATTATTCACTATATTTATTTCACAAAAATCTAAAAATAAACTTGGATGCTTTTAATCTTGAAGAAAAAGAACGCTCCGATGCACCGAAAAAGTTTGATGACGAGAAATTGAAGATATTGCTTCGTGGAGACTCGTGCCAGGCACTAGTCAAACTTCCAAAATTCTTAGGAGTTAATCAACACAAAATTTCCGAAACGTTCGAGAACGTTTTATTTACTAATTATTTTAAACATTATATTCTCTGCTAAATTATTCACTACATTTATTTCACAAAAATCTAAAAATAAACTTCGTGCAAAAAAAAGAAAGTATTTACAGGAAATTTTACAGCACTACTTTTATTTTAAAAAAAAAAAATCTGCTTTTAATCTTGAAGATAAAGAACGCTCCAAAGCACCAAAAATGTTTGATGACGAGAAATTGAAGATATTGCTTCGTGAAAACTCGTGCCACACACTAGCCAAATTTTCAAAATTCTTAGGAGTTAACCAACACAAAATTTCCGAAACGTTCGAGAACGTTTTATTTACTAATTATTTTAACCCTTTTAGTGCCGGGGGAAATAGAGGTGCCTATGCGAAAAAAACCGGCCGAATTTCACAATTTTACAAGGGTACGGAAACATGTTTGTAAAAACCAAACGAGAAACAATATTTACATGATTCAAAAAGCTGCGTATTGTGGATGAACAATGAGAGAGAACTAACAAAGGTATAAACCGCTACAAGGCGCGAGCCGATATATCGGCTCTGGCACTTTTCGCAAGTACAGCTGGAGCCGATATATCGGCTCCCGGCACTAAAAGTGTTAAATATTATATTCTCTGCTAAATTATCCACTACATTTATTATTTCACAAAAATTAAAAAATAAACTTCGATCTTAATCGAATGAAATTAATATTATTATATCGAATTATAATTAGCGAGATGAACCCTTTCCAACTTTGACTCGTGTCGCTCTTGTAAAAAATGCGTCTGGGCTGTCACGTTTGCTTGTTTTCAATCTCACTGATATCGCGCTTGTTTCTACTTTACCATTAGAACCCGGGAGCGTGATAAATTGTATAACTTCCGCAGTACCTGCTCCAGGTGGAACGTCGCACATGTGAAGGTCTCGTTGTTCGTAACTGCTTCGTGGTTATAATATACACGCGGGCATATATATGTCTACGCGGAAAATTCAAAATCGTGCGTGCGCGACCAATAAGATATATGCAGGTATTTTTCCTTACGTAGATACAACCATAAGCTTATTTACAAGGCGTTGAGTTTCTATGTATTCGATAACGGGAACTAGAGACCGTGTGGGTCGCGGATGAAAAAGTCCGCGAGATATTCGCCTTCTCTGCATCCCGCTATTCTTCCGTGCAAAAATCTAAATTCTAACACGAATTTAAACAAGAAAATTTGAAATTTTCATTTCATATTCAATCTGTTTTGTTGTTTTTCTATGTAAAATTTTCGTTATTTTTAATTGTGAAACGAACGTCAGATTTTTCGTCGTTGTTTTTCAAGACTTGCGTCATCGTCGTTTATAAATTGATGATCGATAATAATCAACCGTCGAGTTTAAGAACGGTCAGTCATATGACAGTCATATGACGGGTTTTTTTTTCTTATAACGACCGCTCCTGTTTCTGCTTTCGAATCGTTCCCGTTAAGGATCGACAATGTTCGAGACAGTGCGATATACATAAATACATAGATACACGTGTATTGCTCAACATATATATGTATAAATAAATCGCTATAAAGCGATCTTAGTTCGGTTAGATCGAGCAAGCTAAAACCGGCATCGTTTTGTGTGTGTACGATCGGTATCGCCGAGAGTCTCGTTCATCGTGGTTGGATACGAGAGGGGTACGTTTCGCGAGCTAGAGAGAGAGAGAGAGAGGGAGAGAGATAGCAAGATTCTATACATCCTCGGGAGAGAATATAACAGCGTGATAGATAGAAATAAACAAAAAAAAACACGATTGAAAAAAGAAAGAGGCTCGTAAGGCAACGCGCGAGACTTTACATAATGAAACTCGGTCGCCGCGGGTTTTAATGGTGATCTCCCCCTCTCTTTTCTCCCACACACCTACTATACAATAATATATATATATATATATATAACATGATATAATTCACCATAGTATATATAATATAATAATATAATGTGATATACTATGTATAATAATATAATATAATATATAATAATAAAATAATAATAATTAATATACTATATTATTAATATAATAATATAATATCATATAATATATAATAATATAACTATAATATAATTATAATATATAATATATTATATTATATTATATACTATATGATGTACCTAATATAATAATATAATGATATGATTATGATATATAATATATTGTATTATATTATATACTATATTATATATAATATAATATATAATATAATAATCTAATTATAATATATAATATATTGTATTATATAATACACTATATTGTATATAAAATAATAATATAATTATAATATATATTATATTATTTTTGTATATATTAAACAAATATAATTATATAATGATATATTATATTATATATTATATGTATATATATGTATATGTAGAAAGAGAGAGATGTTTAGGTGGTACAGAATCAACGAGAGAAATTCTTTTTGTTAGGAGAAAATTTCGCGGTGTCGGGAAAGGAAGAGAGAAAGGGAGGACACCGCAGTCTTATCATCGTGGTTGAAGCGATTTTCTCTTTTCCTATATACTAAGTGTATATATATCCATAAACGTAGAGGATATGCAGCAATGCGCGAGCAAAATAGGCGAACGAGAACGAGGGAATGGGAAATAAGGATACGGGACAAGAGAAAGATTTAGTTTCTGTCTTCTGCGCCTTCTATATATATATATATATATATACGAAGCCCTTTGAGGACTTTTCCCCTTGCTCCATTTTGGTGAAATTCCCAATCCGCGTTATGCCATGGAAACGAAAATCCCTCGACAATTTAAAGCATATCCCCTTGGGAAAAGATTAGTTACGTAGGAAAAGGACGTAATGCCTTAAAAATAAAAATCCCTAGACGATTTTACGAGGATGATACCTGGGAAACAAATTAGTCACGTCGAAAAAGAACGCAATATCGTCAATACGAAAATCCCTAAACGATTCCAAAAATTGCATCTGAGAAAAAGTCAGCTACGTCGAATAAGAACGTAATATCGTCAAAATTAAAATCCCTAGGCGATTACAAAAAGGACGACTGGGAAAAAAAATTAGTTACCTCGTAAACGAAATAATGAAAGATCGTTTTATCTTGTTTTGACCTAATTATTTCTCTTCATTATTATTATTCTCGTCGAAAAATAGACACGATGCATTGCTAACAATATGAAAATTCAATAGTTTTTTTATAATTTGCATCGGGTAAACTGATAACGTAACCCGGAAAACGGTAATAATCGACGAACAATGCGATCGTTGATTGAATGTCTATTATTAGATTATCAATAATAGGAGCATCGCGTTATAAACTGAAATATATCAAAATCGGATTCGATCATTACACAGACGAGATGACTATCCAAAAGAGATAGCTACTGGGGAAAGAGCTCTTTTGTCAGAACATTGTCAGGCTCGATGTTTCCATCATTCGGGGTGGAATGTAATTGAGCACGCGAGCGTATCGAATGTCAATGAAAGGGGACCCTCGTTATATGTGTGCGAGCTAGCGCATTGGACAGTCGTGTAGAATTGTCGAGGCTGCTTTGGATAATTCGAAAAACTTTTTAAGCTTTTCGACGTTGTACGATTCATTGTACGACGATTATTAATAGCTTTGTTTTTATTTATAACTAGCAGTATCCGGCATGCGTTGCAATGCCATTTTGGTGTCATAATTTATTTGACACACAATATTTTTTGTTTTTTTTGTCCATATGCGGAGTATAGACTTACCAATTTTTATATAAACATATAATTTTTTATATAAATATCAATTTTTAATATATATATATATATATATATATATATATATATATATGTATATGAGCATAAATAAATTCCTATGAATAATATGAATTGTTTAATCATAAATTTTAAATGTCAATAATTCCCG
>JAPYZT010006016.1:0-10772 GCA_030522965.1 Tryphoninae sp. A BG-2022a | reverse complement strand
ATTAATCGAGCATTTTTTTCGTAACAGAAAATGCATTTATCTTACGCTTTATATAAGCGTGCAATCTACGTGCAATCGGCTAACTATCCTTTGATCCTTGAAGAAATGTCAAAGTGTTCGTAAAGTTTGGAGAGGCGAGACGATCGGTAAAATCAACCACGAGGTATCAATTTTTTAAATCAACTACGTGATGATACACATATCAACTTTCAAGAAGGGATGTTTCCAGGTTTTGATAGCCAAAATAATTGTCGAAATATCAGGAATTAAGAATATTAAAACGAACATACAGATCGAGGATTTAATTAATCGAGAATATTTTTCACGACAGAGAAAATGCGAAGCTACAGTGCTTTCGATTTATATTCGCTCGTAAACGAGTTATGATCATAAGTGCATCGAGGTAGCTCTAATTGGTTGCTCTCGGTGGCCTGAAACGGCTCTGTAGCGATACACGTGGCTAACAGAAGTGACTAGTTTCAGTGTCGTCGTATAACTCGAAGATTCAAATTAACGAACGAGAAGAAGGTGAGTCCGAGCGAATTCGTGCCGAGGGGTAAATCGATGAGGATAGACACTCGCAAGAATTATGTAGTACACCGGACTCGAAGACTGCGAAATAAAGAGTACAAGTGGTAGTGCAGGTTGCCGAAGCTGCGAATTAACTCGATAATCGAGCGAGGATTTCGCTCGCCTCTTTATTCCGTTTAATGAAGATAGAGTCGACCGTTATCTAGATCCGACGATCTCTCTCTTGGCACTGAATCGTTAACGCTCTTCTGGCCTTCGATGTGTATCTCAGCCATACGAGATCGTTCTATCACGAATTAATATCAACGAAGAAATATTCATAATTTTATTCTTCGTGAAAATTGACTGAAATCTTTGAATTAATTTTACGAGAGCTCTTTCGTTACTTCGGTTGGACAAAAAATAAACAATTTTCAAGAGTCATTGAGTGCCGTAGAACAAATAATTGTTAGGAATGCTAATATTTCGAGCTCTTAACTACCCGTTGTTCAAACTCTTGAGATCAGACTCGATTCGGCAATGAGGGTCGAGTATCCTCCTCGAAAAATTCGTCGTTATCCTTCACTTCCTAACAGAACTTCGGCACGTGTCTTCTTCGAATTTTGCAATGTTTTTTTTTTATTTCACTCATTTTCTTCCGATAAACATATAAACGCACACGTGCGTAAAATAGGTACTTATATATCAACATATATTTACATTCGTACGTACCGCGTGAAGTATACGGGAGGGTTCAAGCTCGTGAATATTCATAAGTGGACAGTTTTACGAGCGTGCAAAAATTTACGACCGTGACAGAACCTGACGTGTGCGTTTCAAGAGGACTACGTCGCATTCGACTCGAACGTATGTATATATATATTTTTCGTCTCAATTGGCACGTAACAAAGTAATAAGACTTTCGGACGATTCTCTTACGACCGATGGCCCGTGATCGAGCAAAATATTCGCGGACGATAAATTCGGCATAAAAAAAAATTATACCTCGTATTCTATAATTTTCAAACGCGTACGTCCACCTGTCATTGACCAAATACAAATTTTCATTAACAATTATTCACGCATGAAACCTTACAAAAGTTCACAAATTTTGAAAATAAATTGTAACGTGATAATCGGGGAAAAAAATGTCACTTCCGGTATGAAACCCTACAAAAGTTCATAAATTTTGGAAATAAATTGTAACGTGATTATCGGAGAAAAAAATGTCACTTCCGGTATGAAACCCTACAAAAGTTCACAAATTTTGGAAATAAATTGTAACGTGATTATCGGAGAAAAAATGTTACTTCCGGTATGGAAAATCGGCACGAAGATGAAAATCAATAGTTCCTTACGACCGATGAAAGAAAGTTTCATCGGCGATCTGAGATCTCTTCGTAGAGTTTCGAAGAGTGTAAAATGAAGAAGGGAGATAGAAAGTGTGCGGACGTGAGGACAGTGCGGCGGGCTGAAGGGTGATAAGAAGCGAGAGATATTACGAGACGTGTCTACGTTATATACGCGATCGGTATGACTTCGAGGGGGTCATTATGAGAGAGAGAGAGAGAGAGAGAGAGAGAGAGAGAGAGAGGAAGAGAGAGGTAGAAAGAGGGAGAGAGAGAAGAGAAGACGGTGAAGATGCAGCGTGGATGCTCTCGTGGTTCTCGTTGATCTTTAAGAAGGCAACAGAAGCGAAGCGATGCGAGCTGTCGGATTGACGGATGCGAGTCATCCGGGGTGAGCATGTATATATAGACATAACGCACTATAAAGCTACATATCTATATCTAGTATGCATCGCTAACAGCGCTAGAATTCTCGCGCTCGGTCGTCAAGCAACAACTTGACAGGCGCACTGTTGTTGTTGTTGTTGTTGTTAGCCGTTAACTAGCAGCGAAAGAGTATAAAAAAAAAGTGCGACAGGAGAACAGAGTGCATATCTATAGATATATTTCGTATAACGACAGAAGCGCGAGAGCACGATCGTTAATTCTTGGGAGAAATTGCCGCGCGTGCGCATGTCCCGGTCCCGATGGGAACAAACCGTTCGACCATTCACGAATCATCTACCTTCCTCGAGATCCGCATCGTCACGATAAGTAGACAGGAATTTGTGAGAAAAAAAAAGAAAACAAATAAATAAAAAAAAAAAGAAAATACAACAATAACAACGCGACCGAGGAATAAAAAAGAAATAAAGATTTTTTTATTTCTCCAGGACGAGGGACCGATCATCGCGCGAAATGGACGCGTCGAGCCAGAGGTGCGCTTCGCGAGGCGTCGTAATGGACAGGATCCGGCGGATTTTATCGTTTTATACTTTCCACGGTTAATTTATGATCTACGCGCTGCATGACGTATACGCGTTATATGTGACGAAGTACGGACAGAGTCCATTAGGATGAGTAGATAATTATATATCTCTTATGGCTATAAACAATATGGTGATATGTGTACGAGGTATTCATCAATGTGGCGAAAAACAAAAAGACTCACCGGTGCGTATTCCGCGCAGATTTCGATCGACGAGACGTAACTGACGACATCCTCGACGGTCCAACGATTGACCGCTTGACCATCCCCGCATGGCATGTGACCGCACAAGGACGGACATCTTACAGGTGGAGGTGTACTCGGACGCGGGACTATCGTTGCTTTTGGCTTTGGCGATACGCTACCCGATCTTCGGGTCTCCGTTCGTTGTCTCTTACGGGGCGCGAAACCACCCGGACTTGAGAGATCGAGGGGACTCGTGACACCTACGTCACGTTTATTCGCACCTGAGATCGAATCGATAAATATTATTTTAATCGTCGAAGGATTGGGACTTGAGATAAAAGATGGAATATAGTAATCAAATATTTTTTAAAAATTCATAATTTTTTATTGTTTGAAAATAATACGAGAATAATTTTAGGATTGTTGAAGAAATGATTAAATTGATTTTATTTTTCTCAGAATTGTGTAAAATTTTATTGTTTTAAGAATAATTTAAGATAGTGCTAAATTTTTATCAAAAAAATTAATTATTTATTATTTATTTAAAAATATTAAAATCATTATAGATTTATTTAAAATCGCTTCTTAGAATTATCATTTAATTGTTACTCGTAGTATTGAACATTGGAGTTATTATTGGCCAAACGGTCTTTAGAAAATTAAAAATGGCTCAACCATATCCTCATAAAAGTTAACTTACCTTTGAGGTACGTTTCGAGTTCCGCCGCGTTTTGCGCCGCATTCTGCGCCGCATTCGCGGTTCGCACCATGTGAAGTAACGCCTGTGTCGACGACATGTCGAGCATAGGAGGAAAAACAGGATTACCAAAAAGATTGTCCTGTTTTGTTTCCTTGATGGGATCTTTGCCGGAAAGAGGTGACGTTGTTGGTACAGTAGGGGGTTGAGGTGTACCAAGGGGTGCCATAAGCCCGACGAAGGGTGTAGCGGCGGTTTTAAATGCGGGAAATCTTGGATCTAGACCAGGAGGATAACCGTTCCGCGGTGTACTGAAGTAACTGTGGAATCACAAAAAGAAACATCCCGATAAAATTCCTCTTCTCTCACGTACGATATTTTAATAATCTGAATTTTCCTTCTTTGAAAAATCAAAAACAAAACGATACATACTCGTTGGGATTGGCGTTGTTGTACTTTGCAGCAAGGCTTCTCATGAAATCGCTGTAATTCCGTCCCATCATCTGTTCCATGTGTTTGAGATGATGGGGCGCGGGCGGTCCTTCGGGTCCACCGAGGGACGTTGCATTTGGCGGCGTTCCCGGATGGCTCGACGACGACGGTGTCACGCTACGCGAAGACGTCGAATTGTTATCAGGAGTCAGCCTCTCGGTCTTTACCTGCAACGTTATCAATAAAAATTCTGCCTATAACAAACCATCATCTCGAACATCGGATTAATTCAGCTCGTTCAGGCTGTTTTTCTAAAGCGAATCGAGAAGACTGACGAGATCCTGGATCGAAGGATATATTTACTCGTATCCTTGGACACTCGCCGACTTTCACAGTTGGGGCAACGTGGAAAATTGCAGGAAGAATTAAGCCCTTCGAGCTACTCGCAGCCTCGCGCGCGTGTCTCGTTCTCGCCGCAGGATGTCCACCAAGGTTTCACTTAAGAAGATCTCGACACGCGCTTGACTATCTCCTCTTCCTCCCCATCCCACCTCCATCTTCCCCTACGATCTATACGCGTCTACCATGTATAAAGTTATACACAAGCTGGGAAGGTTAGTAAGAAAATATCTCGACGCATTAATCCGCCGGGAGAAGGAAGAACAGATTGCATCTTAGATATGGTAATGAAGGCAACATACGTCGATCTTGCTCACCCTTGGGACTCTCCTCTGTTATATAGCACCAGGATCTGAGACTCGACTCGGTCGCAGCTGACTTTGACAAGCGTAGCGTGACACTAAGAAGGACGGACGGGACTCGATTGGCGTGGAACAACGCCCCGAGGTGCTTCCGACACCGATAGCTATGTTCGATTCATAGATCACTCGTTCTGGTAACCTAGTTACGGAGATATAGGTCCGAGGAACAAACGTCCAACAATTCCTGAAGAAAACTGTTGCTGTCTGATAAATCTCGACCTTATCTCGTTCTCCTTTAAAGAAATTCCAATTTTCCAATTCTAAAAATCGCTACAAACTACTTTCAACCTCGAAAAGCCGCTTTATCAAAGAGTAACTACAATTCTCAAGCTTGAAATTCGTCAATTTTACACGAAGACGAGACAAAATGGTGCTCGATTGAAACGAATCGTTAACATCGAATCTACCGAGAGATTAAAAAATCGGCCGATATTTCAATATAAAAACCAGGCGAATGATGGACCGTGGTAGATTTAGCGTTACAACAAAATCATCGACCGTACGGTCGAGCGACGACGTGTTCTCAAAGCAATTTTAAAAAATGGCACTCTAACCTATACATCGTCGTTTTCTTTTTACCAAAACGAACGTTCACCTATCTCTCCGTATGAAATAACCCATCTCATCTTCAATAATAGTTATCCCGGTTAAGAGTCCGCGATTCGATCGAAACGTTCTTCCTACAATCGCCGCCGTAAACGGTACGTCTATAGGCTGGATTATATTATGCCGGATACTCGACGAATGAAAAAAAAACCGACGAACGTAAGTGTACAACAGATGTTTAACGTAGTGAGTTCCTAAGCGCAAGTGAGATTTGATATTTGTCCGCGTGTCAGGATGGTACTCGAAGTGACGGGTTACGCCGTTTCGAGAAGTCCGAGCACCCGATGATTTATAAGATTTTTTGGTACACCTCCCCTCCCCCTGTCACACGAAAATATCTCATAGCGTTGAGGATCTAAGCAAGCATCTTTTTTTTGTTATCGGTACATAAACGAATAGGTACGATGTATACATATACCGTTTGGACGCGCACGGATGAACATTCGACTTGTACGTTTTGCTCTCGGTAGCAAGATTCGAACGGGACATCGTGTATACACGAAGACTCTTGGATCGCAGGTGCGTGCTACCTGCGCTGTCAAGATGGTACGGGTATATAGGAGACTATGGTATTAGTAGGAGTAGTTTGCCCAGCAACGTGTGTAGATCGAGCGCGATGAACCAGCGTTGAAGGAAACACGTAACGTCCCTCGACTCGGAGAAGAATGAGCGAGAGAAAGAGAGAGATAGTGAGAGAGATGGATGAGACTCTCAGACGCGCGGACAGCATCACGTTCTTTCGGTTTGCGTTGACCACGGAAGCGATAGGAAATTTTACCAGAGGACGCGCTATGGTAGGGAAAAAAGAAGACCGGAGGCAGTTTTCGAGGAAAAACAAACACTTTGCGTTGGCCCTTTTTTGGTGACAGTTCAAACTTTCGTGGACCTCCCATGGATGGATATATATTTATATGGAATATTTTCGAAATGTCAAGCGAGTTTTTTGTTTCGAGGGCATGACAATATTGGGTCGAAACGAGTTGACACTTATTTGCTTGAAATACTTCCTCGGCGTTTATGGATAATTGACTTTTTTGTTGTTGTCAGGATGGAAAGACATTCTTCTCGACGAGACGATGGTAATGACGAAGTTTGAATTGGTTTTTTTTGTTCTCACCTGAGTCGTGTCGAGCCCGTTTTGGTTCAACCGCCTTCTGCTACGGGGTGGCCTTGGGGTTGCTGCGCCCGAGAGGTGGGCGCCCTGCGGGCTACCGCCCCTCGCGTCTATCGCTGTGTTAGCGGCCAGGGTGGCCACGTCACTCCTCTCCGTAATATTATTGTGTCTTCCCAGATCGGCCGCTTCGACGCGGTCTCCTCCACGTGGTACGGTACCCGCTGACACGGTTTCACCCGACACCTCACCTGTGACGTAACAAATTTCAAATTTTAATCCACATTGCTATTGAAATTCCTTCCTTTTCCGCAATAAAATTCAAACGTTCGAAAGATAAAATTGACGATAATTCGAGAAACATTTAGTTTGGACTATAAAACGGAGATTACAATCGATAAATTGCGGAATTTTTTTTATGAGTTTTTAGATTCGAGGTCAAACGTTAGATTTTTGTTTGCCAATATCCGCGATTTAAAAAAAAACGGAAGACCGTTACAGTTACTAGAAATTAAAACGATTTTGTGATTTCGTTTTGTTGATAATAACGAGAAATGATCGAAACGCGAAATAAACGAAACCAGATGTGCATAACGGAAGACGCCGACGGAATATCGCGTTCGAGAATTAAACCGCCGAGACGCACGTAACTATAGAAGGGAGGGGAAAAAAAACTCGCGGAATATTTCTCTAATGTGCCACACGAGCAATCGCGAAAGAATCGCAGCTCGCGTCGAGAGGGTAATTTTCACGTCATGCCAACGAGAGAAGAAACACAGATACGAACACGGGTGTACACCGGTGCGAGAGAAGATCGAGACTCACCTGCAAAACGCGTTCGTTAATGATTCAAGCGCGCGCGCGCGTACACGTGTGTTTTACGCGTAGCAGTTCCTCATCTCGCGGTTCGCGACGTATCCGCGAGAATCTCGGCGGTCCGCGCGACGACGACGACGGCGTCGGCGACGGCGGCTACGACGGCCCACTGACAAGATAATGGTTCAACAAACTCGCGGTCGAGTCAGCGACTAAAACTCGAGAGAAAACGTCGTCTTACCATGGACCTCCGTTCCAGGGACGGAATGAAAATAACATAAAGCGCGAGAACATTTCTATCGAAAAACTCGTTCGCGAAAGCAATCGCGTCCAACGAATAGAAAATATACGATAGGTGAAATTTTATTTAAACATAAGAGCTATGAAAATTATCATCGATCGATAATTAATTAAAATTCCATGTGTATATTGAGATATTTTCGTGGATTTTCATAAATAAGTCAAGGTTAATCCCGCTGTCAAAAATATGGAAAAATCTTAACCTTTCTACTCTGCGGGGCACATATATAAGTTTACACATGTGATAGTGCTGTCGTATAAAATACGAATGCCGCGATCGAGAGTCCATTGACATCGAGGCCTTATTTCTAACTAAGGCCCCGATAATAAGGAATAATATTCTAAAAAAATTGTGGTCGAGGATTTGATAAACTTGACACGCGTGCGATAAGTACGTAATATTCCTCTTCGTCTCGCGTCCTCATCGTCACGCGCGACGTGTGTTCTATCGCTCCTCCGTAACGACCGTACGATCATATCGTTACACGACTAAACTTAACACCGCGCGTTCGAGCATTAAAATCGTCACCGGATGCGAAACACGCGAGTAAATCTTTCATAGCAAACGACGAATGTGCTATCGCGCGAAATTGATCACCGGCAAGATCGAGAAATCTTGAAACGAGGGTAAAAATTGTCGATATAATTTTTTTCAACTAATATACACTTTTTTTTTAAGCTGTTTCCACGATCGCAAGAACGTATAATTGTCAATACACGATTATCAGTATTTAATGGACTCGCTCGTAAAAGCTCGTTTAATGTCGCGTCGATGGAAAAACCTTGCGGTAAAATCGTTAAAGATCGCGCGTGGAAAAAAATGGAGCTGGAAATTAAAACGAACGGATGAAAAAAGTTAAGAGACGCGGAATGGAGATCGTACAAACGCAGTCGCGAGATTACAACCCGTCTATATAAATACACTATAATATATATATATATATATATATATATGTAAATATGTACGATGTTGCATGTTTAATGTGGCGCTAGAATCGAGATTTACGCTCAATAAATGAAACCGTACCGAAAGGGAGAACGAGCGTGTAAAGGGAGCGGGCGCGGCTCTCGGATATCTTCTTCCTTCATCGCCGCAGGATCGGCATCCGCCACCTCCATCAAGAACGAGAGGGCATATTCCCTAGCGCATAAATATCTATATCTATATATATTTATATTGGTATAGGGATTTTATAGAAGCGTGCACCCTTCGCGCGTGCTCCGTTCAAATGGCAAAGCAAACGGGTCAGCGTCCGTGCCAGCAGGCTACTGAAATATCCGATAAATTATTGTCATCGTTAAAACGAGCTCGCGACCGCGAATTTTATGGCGCGCAATATAACTTCTCAAAGAGATGGTAAGACGGGCGCCGAAATTCCCGCAGTAACGCATACGTACGGTGATATAAGCGATATAAATCTCTCCGCTGCGATCGCTTCAATTTCTTCTTTTTGTATGTGTGTGTGTGTTTTTTTTCGTTTCGTTTTTCTTTTTGTTCTTTTGATTGTTTTCCTTTTTCATCTTTTTATTGATCGTTTCAAAGGAAATTCGCGCTTTCACTCGGCGATCGCGAACGTCGTCGGCAAGAGGCCGACGACGTTCGGCGTGGATTTATCGCGTACACCGAACGAACTTTGTATCGCGCGTGTATGTCACGGAACGTTCCGATCTTGTTTCGTGATATTCGCGGGAATAAAAGCCGCGAGATAGAACGTAAACTCGGCGATCAATCTGTTTAGGTAGGAAGAGACGCGAGATATATCGAGTCGATCGTAGACGCGAGCCAGTTGCCAACCGCCGATACGAATCCGTCGCGTCGAACGAATCTTCTTCTTCGAGTTGCACCGGCTTTTGCTTGTATATAGTACACAACTATTATCGTAACGTGCTTCACTACGCGTGAAACTTCTCGGAAAACAAGACCATGGATTGCCGTGTACCAAGTGGTTGGTAAATACGAGAGATGTTCGCAAATCAGTCGCTCGTTCGTCAGCCTCGCTCTTCCTCCTGCTCTGCGTCTTTCGCGTCGCGAAGAGAATATTGCCCGGCAGGGAGATCGATGTGTGTCCGATACGCTCGGTCGATCGATGCAAATCTTACGACAAAATCTCCCGTGATATCCCTTCTCCCTTCTCCCTTCTATTTTCGTATTTCTCTCATTCTCTTGCATAGTTTCCGTCTTTAAAGATATATATATATATATATCTTTGACGACAACCGTATTTTAGAACTATATATATATATATATATATATATATAGTTCTAAAATATAGTTCTAAAATAATATATATATATATATATATATAAACCAGAGAACTATATATATATATAGTTCTAAAAATACGGTTGTCGATCATTATCTAGATCGATAATTTTTACGAGGTGCAATTTGCAACTCCCGACTGTTTGCAGAAAATTGCTCGCCTCATCGTCGATTTCCAATGAATTCTATTTTCAAAGTGTTTTTTTTTTTTTAATATTTTACTTTTAGGAACTTCGTTGTTGCTTGACGCTCGATGAAGAATTTTCCTCGGGAATTAAATTTTCACGTTTACTAAATAACGTTTACGCTGTTGAAGAAATTCCATGGGCGTTGATCATAAAAATAAAAGAAAGTTTCCTTATTCCTTTCCAAGATTGAAAATATATTTGTGTCGCTTCTCTTTCTTACGACATGCGTTGTTGTCGTTGTTGTTATTTTTTTATAGCCCAATAATTCGTTTCGATGCCGAGTTCGTGGGGAATTTTTGATAGATCGTAAACCCACTTTTTACGTCCCGACGCGCTACGTTCGATTCGGCCGACGACGGCCGAATCGTTCGAGACTTTCCACGCACGTGTACCAGTTTTCGATACTCACAGGAATCACGAATCGTTGATCATCTTTTTTCAGTTTCAGTTTCATATTAGGCGGAAAATAAACATGGTTTTCATCAGATAATGGAACGATAATTTTTCTACGATCGTGAAGAAACCCTTCTACGTCCAATTTTTCTGCCAGGGCGGACGGTTAATAATAATTAGCATAATAAATTAA
>JAPYZT010006004.1:0-17790 GCA_030522965.1 Tryphoninae sp. A BG-2022a | reverse complement strand
GAATTAGTCAATTTTTCACTAACTTAGATTTAGAGAGAACAGTTAAACTTTACATGTTTCTATTTAATTTCAATCTATGTAATTTCTTTTCAAAAGTATGGTAACGCGAGATATTTATAATTGGATAAAATGAGATAATACGCAGTAAATTATTTACTAGCTTCGTCCTGATGCATTTCCTCGACAACAACGAGAGAATGAGAAATCCGTTACGATTAGTCTCGCTGGTAATCTTAGAAGCACGCGACCGGTTATTGCAGCCACGAATACAAAACATCAAGCATTATTCGTATTATTTCACACACGAGGAAAATCCGATCGAATCGCTCATCGAATGTTCGGCCATTAGTGTTTATATGGAAATACAAACGTGAGATATAACATCGTCCATGAGAGATATTTTTCTTGACGATGCGACAAAGCTCCAGGGTTAGCGACATCCCCGATGTTCAACCGAGCCGGAAGAGCTTAACCCCGATTTTGGTGACGTCCACTCTATCGTGCAGCGATAATGGGTGCCTCGTGGTTTCCGATTTGATTCGGTGATATTTTATGTCCCGCGCTAACATTCGTTCTCTATATACAAAATGTAAGGGGGGGTTGGTCACTATACAAAAATATAACACACATATACATAAGTCTGAAAGAGGGGTCGAAAGAAATGGACGAGTATGTCCATCCTCGACGAATTACTCCATCGTAATATCGAGCATGGAAAGCTTTGCTCTATATTTTCCGTCAAGGGTGAAAGAAATATGTACACCAGTCGACTATACAAGGGAGGCAAAAAAAAGAAGAGAGAGAGAGACTTCGACGATTTAGGAAACGAGAGAACGTACACACCCCACCTATATACATAACTCATGTCGAGACACACTACAAGAGGTCTTGGTAATATTCACCGAGTATTAATTGTCACCCTAGCTAACCACGAGTGTTATAATATTCGTATGGCTGAGGGGTCAACAATCGTCACTGATTGTCCCCCGAGGACAAATCCTAGGGGGTAGTTTTTGCTCTTATTACAGAAATCATCGAAGAATAATTATTTTTATGTTTGTCGTTACATTGTTAAGTATTGTTCGTTATTGGTAGTTTGGGCTAAGTCTCGGTTGATGATTCCAGGTGGTAAAGAAAAAAACAGTGTTTACGTTTCGATCCTGGTTTGGATCCTCTTCAGAAATTCTGCTTTATTGCAGCTAAAATAGTGATATTAAGTTCATAATGTGTGTTATATGTAACGTCAATTAGTACACTTTTTATATTCGATCGTGTTAAGTATTGTTATTGTCATGTACAATATTAATGATAAATATTAATTAATTAACGATAATGCATACGAATAATTAATTTTTCTTTCAAACCCGGGAAGTTAAACGCGTGGAAGAGATTGAAAGCATCTCTTTTGTACATCTAATACCATTACGTCATTATAATAGCCAGGAATGAGATTCTGAGCGGTGAGAGGTTTTATAGTAAACGTTCTTAAACAGCGAGGGAAAAAGCAATCCCTTCGCTCTGCTGGTTCTCGAAGCGTTACGAAAACCTCGGATAAATTTCTCCCTCTTAAGTTTCTATATACGTATGCACCACAGTAATCTTCCGCGGCCTGACTCTTACCCCCTTTCATCCCCGCCGTTCCTAATTCCCAATTGCCAAGGTGAAACACGCGGATGAATAAGTAAGAAGATATCGAGCCTCGGGCCGTTTGTACGCACTTTGTACTTGGCAAAGTGCTCCAACCATCCACCGAAACTTCCATTTCTCTTCATCTCCCGAGACCAAACAGAGTATTGCGTTTCCATCGTGATACGAAGACGAGAGGAGAACCAGGATTTCGCGAGCAATTACGTGATTAAGGCGCCTCCGGCCGCACCACGAGTCTACTAAGTACGTACTTAGAACTGATCCGTTACCTTATATACATATATGCCATAAATGATTACCATGTGTTCTTACACGTTTTAGGCGAGGGCTCGTATGCGATGTCGACGTCTGGATGTCGAAAGGGCTATGGAAACTCGTTCAACCGTGTATGTATGGCACAGTCGAGACGGACTAAATAATTCAGAGGACCATCGTCGATCCCTTTCCTGGACCAATCGGCTCGAGAGACTAGGATCAACCTGCTGTGTTCATCGATAATGATAAGAAAGAGTGATGATGATTGTTATCGTTATTTTTATTTAACGAGGAAATTTTGGAATAAGTTTGTGATTTGTTTTTGTATTTACAGGTTTTTTTACTTTGGGAACTTCTCAAATATCTAGTGTTTGCTATGGAGTGGTACGACGTAGGACGTATAAAGTGCAAAACCCCTTTTCGTCCAAAACGCGTGGTTGAAGAGGCGCGCGAGACGCTCATTTGAATCCGAATGGAGGACGATTTACTTCACGAGAAGAGAGGTGGATGTCATTGAAATGGTCCTCTCTCTCGAGCATTGCTCTCGCGCGAGTCGTTTCGCAGGCGAGATCGCACGTATGCATTTATACATACGTATAAAACGTACGTGTCAACGCCAGAGATTCTCACGTCTCTCGTTATATTGATATTCGAGCGCTCTTCTGCGTTCTCTCGTACATGCAAGAAACTCGAGAGAAATTCCATCGACTGGAAACTAACTGTCCCTCCCAACTTCGTGTGCCAAGGGGTACTTCCGCTTTTGGATATCATCTTCGAAGATACCTATACAGCTTCTCTCGTCGTGATAAGCTTCTAGCACAAATGAATAAAATTTGTTATCAAATTTTCATAACAACAATAAATTTTTCTTTTTTTCTTTTTAAATAACAATTTTTCCAAAATGTTTTCTGTTTTACAAACGCTCTTCAGGCATTATCACAACTTGTAATCACGCCTTGAAAAATTTGAACGGTGCTTAGAAGAGATTGTTACGAAACTTTCTCTATATATAAAACACTGTCGAATATTCCAGAAGTGCGTCTCGAGCGTATCCATGAAATACCTTGAGGCACAATTACGCGTCCTTCCGCGAGGTTTATTATCCTTCGTAGACGTTAGAACGTCCTTTAAAGATACACGAAGAGAGAGTGAGAGTGAGAGAGAAAGAGAGAGAGAAAGACTTGTAAGGCCTTTGGCTTTCCCTCAGCGCTTTTCAACCCCGTCGGCTCAGCGGTGATAGGAGAGTCTCTTCTTCCTCTCGCGCGTGTCCCACTCCCGCGATCCATTAAAGTAATGAAGACAGCGAAGATGAGATCCTACTGACTATATATATTAATAATAATAATAATAATAACACTCGCGCGTAAGCCTCAATTCTCGCTTACCTTACCGTGACGTGGGCGCAAACCCAAACTCCAAAGGGGGTTTCCTTCCGACAAATTTATTCGAGCTTTGTCCGTACCTCACGCTAATATATATACTCGCTGGATAATAATTCGCGTATGACTTCACGGTTTAACTCGAAACAAACCTGGAATATTTCGACCTTATTATTATTATTATTATCATTATTATAACATACCTTACACACAGCCAAAACAATTTATCCAATTTCCAGGAAACTCCACCAACTCCGTCTTTATTTTAAAATCCAGTAACAATTCCTACCTCGTTCGAAAACATTTGCAAAAAAACAAGAACACCCTTATTTATTTTTGTAAATATTTGACCAGACCATAAATTTTCACGGTATAATTCGTATCCAACGACGAATCGTTAAATTTTCATTTTACTTTTTCCGTTATTCCAACGTATTATTGGCACGAGTCGTGGACGTCGCTGGCTGCGTTTTTTTTTTTTTTCTTTTCTCCAGTTCCTGTGAGCGTGTGCGAGTGAAATGTCAAGCGCAATCTACGCGACGTTTATACAAACGCGTGTTTTTACGTGTGTGTGTGTATGTATATCGTACGTATATAATAGTTGAAAATATACCTATAGTAATGATATATAAGTAGAGGTACTCTTCGGGCCATATGTCGAGCGCGGGCGAGTTTGGCCTCCGCGAACGTACAAACGCGAGCGGAGAAAGAGAGAGAGAGAGAGAGAGAGAGAGAGAGAGAGAGAGAGAGAGAGAAACAACGGGAGGGGTCGAGTGCCTCCACGAGGGCTTTCGTCGGTATAATTACGTGCTCCAAACTAATGAACGTCTAAATATTCGTAGGAGTCGCGACAGAAATAAAAAAAAAGAGAGAGAAAGAAAAAAAAAATACAAGAACGTAATCGTGGGTAGAGCAACGAGAACCGACATATCGCACGACTTATTGACTTTCATCGTTTGGATTTCGAGCGCCTTTTCACATGCATTATGTCGTTTCAAAGTGCGCGCGCTCGCTTATACGTAAAGCTTTGATTGTCGCCGCTCCCGGGAGCGCGCTCGCTTTTGTCGTCGAACGGGAATTTAATTACCCTTGTTGCATTTTCCGTACCGCAATTCTTTTCTCTCTGTTTTTTCTTCTTTTTTTCACGTATCGCAGCACGACGTATATATACTTAATGGGCGTATAAAAAGCGCACGGGCATATCGAGAGAATGCATTTTTTTTGCAACAATGTCGATCCTCGACGATACGTGAATTCGATTTTACGAAACGAGTCATGAGAAGACTCGTTGTTTAACGCTGGTTGCGACTTAGCGAAATTCAAAATCGAGTGTTCATCGATGATCGAGGAAAATGCTTTTATTCGATCGCAATTAAAATCAAATAAAGCAATTTTAATTTATTTAATTCCCGGAGATTAATATTAATTTCCAACTGGGTTGGATTTGAGTTAAATACAAACTCGGGATGAATAATTGAACGTAAGGTGAAAAAAAGTCGAGTTCGACGCGAGAACGAGAAGTAGAAGAGCGGCCCAGAGTGGAAATCTTTAGTAACGATGAAGCGACCTCGTAGAAGGAGGAGCGAGAGAGAAAGAGAAAGGGAGAGGATCCTAATTAATGGCGGTATATACTGCGCTTGACATGTTTACCCTGGCTCCCTTCAACCCCTTGCTTGCTGCGTGTGCGCCATTCTTTCATGGATAAGGGCAATACAATCCCTCAGTACCTTGCTCCTCCTCCTCCTTCCTCCTCCTCCTTCTAACTCTCATCCTTATTCCATTTCTTCTCGTCTTCTCTCTCGCTTTTCCATTTCTCTCTCTCTCTCTCTCTCTCTCTCTCTCTCTCTCTCTCTCATTCTCTCCATTCTTGTCCCATCGTACGGATCCCTCTTCGTTTATTTCGCCGTCAAAAAGGGCTCGCAAATACTACACAAAAAACGTCCGGCATGCACGCGAGAGGCAAAAGTGCACGAGGGTTCCAATTATCGTTGTTTAGTGTGTATAGCCATGCATACATATATATGTAGATGTAGTACGGTTGGAACTTTAGAGTTCTGATTAAACACCGGCGCCCTTAATGGATGGTCCTTCCACGGATGCGTGACGAGGAAGAGCGAATCGTATCCTTCGACGTTACTTCTCGGGATATCCGCCAAATCTACGGAACGAGCGGTTCTGTACTAGTCAGTCCATCGCTCTCGAGGTCTCCCGAGTATGCTCGTCACGAAATTCAATTGTTCCTCCTCGCTATATCCCAAGTTTTCGAGTGTCCTGTACATCCTGCTATTCTGTATGTACGCACTGTACATACCTCCATTCTCGGATCTATACATAATAATAGAGCTTTGTATGGAAAAGGCAAAATTCCAACGACTACGGTCAGGCAAGAATGCACAAAGTACTTTGACAAACTCTCGAGCGAAAATCGCAAAAGCACTTTCTCTCTCCCTCTCTCTCTCTCGCTCTCTCTTTCTCTGTGTTACGTTGATTGTGTTTCGAAACTGTAGCAATTTCATCGTAGCTCGTATGTATAGCTTGTACGTGCGCATTATGCGCGTATAGAGATTGTCGACTATTCAATGGCGACGGGAATATATAGGTATATAGAGTTAGGTATAACATTAGCCGTTATCCTGATTACCGATCGGCTCAGGGCGTGTTGACAGTAAGGTACATTATCAACCAGGCATATATACATATCGCGTCTATGTATATGCTGTGTTGCATGTAAATGCATACGCGTGTATGTAGTCGAGTTTGAACGTAGATTTGCTGCTTTCTGGGTATGTATCAATATCTCGAACCTCCTAGATCATGATTGACGGAAGTCGTGGCCGTTGAACAAACAACCTTGGGCTGTTATCATCGCGGCTGGATAATTCCAGAGTAATTCTAAATTTATAAATAATATTATAATAAATGTTTCATATGGAAAATATCGATCTATCGATAATTTTGTAATAACAAAATTGCCTGAATTATTGTCTATTATAAAAAAAAACGTTATATAAATATTTTACGCAATTCCTAAAATCGTATTCTTCCTTGATCATGATTAACGGAAGTCGTGGCCGTTGAACAAACAACCTTGGGCTGTTATCATCGCGGCTGGATAATCCGAGAGTAATTCTAAATTTATAAATTAATAATATTATAATAAATGTTTCATATGGAAAATATTGATGGATCGATAATTTTCTAATATCAAAATGGTCTGAATTATTGTCTATTATAATAAAATGTTATATGAATATTTCACGCAATTTCTAAAATCGTATTCTTCCTAGATCATAATTAATGGAAATTGGCTGTTGAACAAACAACTTCGGGCTGTTATCGTCGCAACTGGATAATTCGAGAGTAATTCTAAATTTATAAATAATATTATAATCAATGTTTCATGAAAAATATCGAACTATCGATAATTTTGTAATATCAAAATTGTTTAAATTATTGTCAATTATAAAAAAAAATGTTATATGAATATTTCAGGCAATTCCTAAAATCGTATTATCACGATAAAAACAGTTGTACAATAAATCCGTTTGGCCTCCCTCGTTCGGGACGTTTCTCTATCGAACGCAGGAGAGTCCAGGGGGTTGTAAATCAGTTCGTCGCATCGGCGGTATTTTCAGTTAAATGACACATGAGTAACCCAAACCCTCGTGTCGAACAGGACGTGTAAAGGGAGGTTGGGTGGGACGTTGGCGCGTACCCACGGGGTTGCGGTACGAGAAAGGGCCGCGAAACGGGTGTGAGAGGGAGAGGGTGAAAGGGCTTGGATAGATAGTAGACGCGGCTCTCGGTGAAAGCGAAACTCGCGGTCCAGTCCCGCGTGAAACGTTTCTCCGCAACGCGCGAACGGACGCTTTCCGAATATACATATATATTCTTTCAGCATAGTTCGAGGGTGAGTTGGAAAGCAATTGAATGTGGCGGGCATTGTTCGGCGTATTCTGACCGTACGATATTGCTCTGAAAAGAGACGAAAAAAAAAGAAAAGAGAGATAGGAACAAAAATAGAAGTGAGAAAAATTCGTCGAGGGACGATATCGAGAATGGGGCGAGGAGAAAGGAAACATATAATAAGGGATGTTAGACGCGACGAAAGGAACGGGGCTTAGTCTCGTTCTTCGCTCTTTAGAGTTATGGGACGCCCTCTGTCCGGCCTAAGGGACACGCTAAATTATGTCTCGTCGCGGATTCCACCCCCTGCAATGTTTTTTTTTTTTTTCAATGCACACTCGTTTTCTCTCGAGCCAAAGAGGCTCGGGGTTGAAATTTATATCGCAACAGTTTGATTTATATCTCTACATAAGGGATGATAAAAATTCGCGATTTCTCTTTCTCTCTTTATGATTAATCGCGATCGTTGCAAAAACAAACGAATTTTTTGTTCGATCGCGATTAATGAGACTAAATTGCCTCCCTCGTCGAGCCACCCGGATATTTGTGTCTTGTATTTATATCACGGAGTGGTTGGCGCTGATGGTAACGAGATAGACGATCGAGGAACGTCGTAGACAGGAAAAAGGGCAGAGTTTTATAGCCGCGATCGCGAAGGGCAATGAGGAGAGACGAGTTAGCGCAAAACGACGACGAAAGGAAAGAGAGAGAGAGAGAGTGAGGTGGATAAAGGGCGAGTGATAATACAGAGAGAACTCGAGGATATCGTGTAACGAGAGACTCTCAAAAATATAGGAGATGCCCGACGCCACGATTGTCGTGGGTCAGTCTACCGTGGCTTAACTGCAAGTGTCCATTTTTATTATTTCTCTCCGTGCGCCCTCTTCTTTTTTCCTCCTCCCTTCACCTTCACTCCCTCACTCGCTCCTTTCTTCTTTTTTCTTTCGTCCCTCTCGTTTTATTTCGCGCTCACCCTTCATCTCTCATCCCCTTTCTCGCTGGGACAGAGCCCAGGATTCTCGCACGGAAGAATCGCGTTTCCGCGACGAGGCCGGGGAGGTTGGAGGCTAACAGTGGGAATGGCCAGCGATAAATTTAAGACGGTTACTGCCTTTCGATGGTTTAATGCGGGGGAAAGGAATTGAGTGGCTGCGACAACGATCTCTCCCTCTCTCTTTCACTCTCTCTTCTTTTCTTTCTCCAAAGAAGGCACACGCCGAGTGAACAGAAAAGAAAATGAGACCTCGGTCGTTCTCCATGAAAGAATAAAGCGTTATTGTCAAGAACCAAGCGCGATTTCTCAATCAAAAGAATCCTCCCAATTGCAAGATTGATCAATCTTTAATTATCAAACGTGGAATTAAATTACAATTTTCCTCGCTCTCGAAAATCTGTCTCGCGTTAAATGTCAATCTCGTAAATCCCTAGTTATAACCCCTTAAACGAATTGTGGACTTCGACCTCCGAGCGTTGACATTGACGCAAAGCGAATATATCGTAGGGCAACCTCTTGGCCGAAGGTGAGGCAGAGGATCAACGACGTGGCACATTGAGGGAAAATGTGAATAGAGGGTAGAAAGAGAGAGAGAGAGAGTCTCTTCGTTCTCCGGTGTTTCGTACGCGATCATTGGACCGCTGCACTACTCAGGAAGCCCTCGAGCGTGTTTTCGATATTCTCGTGGTAGGTACGAGCCACCGGGGATAAACGAGTGAAATGGCTCTGACGTGGAGTGGCGCCATGGCCTCGCAGCCTGGAAGGATAGCCCCGGTGCGTAGCGAGCCAACGTTTCGTCCATCGTACCATTCCATAATCCATTGTGTCCAGTGCCAATTAAACGGTGCTGCCATGCGTATGGCCGGGCACTAACCGGGCGTTCTCGACGCGGTCGTGAGTCTCCGGATCGAATTTGTAGATATATATATATATATATATATATATATATATATATATCAGCAATACATATATATATATGGGTGTGTGTGTGTGTGTGTTGAGTATATTTAGATAAAACGGGAGGTTCTATAGAGGAGGACCAGTGAGAGACCGAGAGACGGAGAGCGAGAGAGAGATGGAGACGGTCACGCACGTAGTACGCACGTACGCACAAGCATCTCCACCTCTGGTCTCGTCCGGATCGGGACAACCGCTGATTGGGGAGCATCTGGACCACGGTCCTGCCGGCAATTACCGGCTCAGCTTCCGTCCATGACTGTACTATGTATATTGCATATACGTGGGTCTGTTATAAGACACCCACGAGACACATGCGTGAACAAATTCAACCGATCTAATACATATATATACGTGTTTGTATCGATTGAAATTTATACATGCATGAAACGTATGATTTTTTTGTTTGTTTAACTCGGAGCATATAGTTTTCATATAATCGAGCAAAGATTTGTGGGATTGAAATGTAACTGGGGGTTCGAGGTTGAGCAACGTCCTGGAGACAACCCTGATATACTATTCGCGTGTTAACGCGTCCTCGTAGCTCCGTTACGGAAGCACACCCACGGGGTTGAACGAGGAGTTACATTGGTACTGTTATGTATATATATATGTATCTTCGTACTAGGGTAATATATATATGTGTATAGAACACTAAGAGCATCCTACGTAGCTCGTTCGACCGTGAAGTATAATCGGTAGATTATCGGTTGTGCGGAGACACGGCTCACCGAGGGTGAGGAACTCCTGTGTGGCTGATTGGATTCTGCCGCTTGATCCGATCGAACGGATATCGTTTACTCACGATTTATGGAAAATCTCCACCGCAAACTGGATTACGATTTTGTCAAAATTCTATAATATCGTAATTTTGATTAATTCATTTTGTCGGAATAATTCATCATAATTCCATTTTTTTAAAAAATATCTTTCGTTTCGTACGTTTTGACTTCGTGGATTGGATGACAAAAAAATTATCCGGGTCGACGAACGCAAGGTGGAGAAGGTAGAAAAAAGTGCGGGATGTCGTTACGAGGAACGAAGCGAGAGGGAGTGAGAAAGAGAGGAAGACACACGTGTTCCAGCCACGTGTTCTCTGACCCGTAGGTTGCACTTTACTCCTTCCTTTTTTTTCTCTTCGTTTCTCGTATTTTTCCTGCTCTCTGACTCACCGAAGCAGCCTTTCGCTCTCGAAACTATACACAATCCTCTTTTTCGAATCCGCTGTACAGTTATACAGCTATCTCTCCCTTCCTCCACGTTCTTTTTTCTCTCTTCTCCCTTCGTCGTCGTTCTCTCGACCTCTTTTTTTTCTTTTCAGGTTTTTACACATTTACACATATCGTCTCGTTACATATATACTCGGGCAATGCCAGAGTTGAAATACGACTTATATATACATATATAGCGCGTATGCATTATAACCCCTCGTCTTGTTTCGCTCGTACAACGACGAGAGACCTCGACGAGCGAGGGACTTTTTAAATTTATTTTATTATCATTATTATTATTATTACCATTATTATTTTATAGCTACGACCGTTCGCTCTTACGTACGACGTCATTTTCAATCGCTAATTCCACTCGACGCAATTTATGAAATATTTTCAGATTTACAAGAAATCGTCAAACTCGTGATAAATTATAATTTCTAATTAAAGAAAATTCTGAAAATCGTAAATTCAATTATTTTTGTTTGTTATTTAGATATTTAATAAAATTTGATAAAATTGCATTCGTCGTTGCACAATGTTCGATCACGTCATAAACAAGTTCTTGTACTGGCTTGTATAGGAAGTTGAACACACCCGAGTTCACGAAGTAAGGTCAGTGCCGCGTAATACACGAAATGCTTAGTGAAGCGTACGTTGATGGTCTCGAGAAGGAGGAGGAGGAGGAGGAGGAGGAGATGGCGAGAAGAGGGTCGATGATGGTGAGGGAAGAGAGAGAGAGAGAGAGAAAGAAAGAGAGAATGCACTCGACCACGTGGGGAGAGATACGTACGGCGCGATTAGCGAGAGGGCAAGGGGGGGGGAGGGCGATGCAAACTATATACGTATAGGAAACACGAAGGAGGCATGCTCGGCACATGCATCGTCGAGCGGGAGTCGGAGAAGGACGGGAGGAAGAGAGGAGAGATTCGTAGTACTACGCCTCGTACTATATGCACGTGCTTGCGTGTAAAGCCGGAGGATGCGATAACGAACGTTGCATTGTGGGTGCAGTCGAGAGAGGCGCATGCGCAGAGGTCAACGATAAATAATAATAATAATAATAATAATGTTATTGACCAATTAATTAATTAGTTTACTAATTAATAAGAAGATATTTTAGATATTTTAGAATTCAGATATTTTAGAATTTTAGAGAAAATGTTATAATAATAATGAATAACGATAATAATGTTTTTGACCAATTGATTAATTAGTTAATTAATTAATAGGATAATAATGAGAATATTATATTTATTTTTCAGATATTCTAGAATTTTATAGAAAATAATTTACGCAATATAATAATGAGTAATAATAATATAATCGTTATTAACCAATTAATTAATTAGTTACCTAACTAATAGGATTATAATGACAATATTATATTTATTTTTCAGATATTTTAGACTTCTATAGAAAAGAATTTGCGCAATATAATAATGAGTAATAATAATATAATCGTTATCAATGAATTAATTAATTAGTTAACTAATTAATAGGATTATAATGAGAATATTAGATTTACTTTCCAGATATTTTAGAATTCCATAGAAAAGAATTTACGCGAGAGAAGATAACCGTAACGCCTAGCTAGTGAGGAAAGGTCGTCGCGTGGGCGAGATTTCGGTCATTCGCCCATGTTCGCGCGAAAGGAAGAGACCCAAGTGGATGGATAAATAGTTAAAAAAAAAAAATAAATAAATTTTACAACACGACAACGGGCTGGAGATAAATATTCATGGGAGGACGATTCTAACAGTGGCAAAATATTTTTTTCGCGATAAGACAACAACCGTGCTACGACTGCAGAACGATGATAAGTTTCGTATCGAGCGAGGATGTTAGAAAGGATTCGTGGGTGTTGGTCTTGGATACGTTCCGGAAATCGAGCTGTACGTAAGCGAGATCGTCAATACGTTTACGAATGAGACAAAACAAGACAACAACAACAAAAATAAACAAACAAACTTACGAGATTCGATATTCGATTTATCGATGGAGATGGAAAAGAAAAATAGGTTGATGGACGAAGAATTAATTCATTTCTTGTCGCAGCGGTTTAAACGTAACGAGAAGCCACGCGATGCGACCGCGCGCCGGGCTTTTGCTCCGTAATAACGCCGGGTATTGTTGAGCTTATCAAGCGAGGCTAATTGGACACAAACAGCTGTGCGCTCTCGCTGTCAATGCACCGAGCGCGAGTGCGCGCACGCAACATCACTGGTTCGAACCGCGTGTGTTGCAGACGGAACCCTTCAGTCCCCTGTCCTCCTCCTCCTCCAGTACCCCCCCCTCCCCCTCTTCATTCCCCGCGCTACTTGTAACACACTGATAATGTAATAGGGCCCGATCTGGAACACAAAAGCCACCCGTAATTGATATAATTTACTTCGTTTGCGTTTGCGTCTGTTGTCCACGTGACACGCGCGTTGGAACGAGAGAAATCAGTGTTTGGAAATGAAATAAAATACGGAAAAATAATAATCGATACGTTGTGCGAATTAAAAAAAGGACATTGATTATTATCATTAGAATAAATTGAGGTCTTGTGTCAAAATTAAATTATTACATAAAAAAATAAGGAGTATTTGTAATTAATGATATCACGAATAATTGTTCATTTTTTAAAGGGAATACGTGTGGGAAACACGTGTTGTAAAGTAATGAGTCGAGAAAATTGATAATCTTTCCTGATACGTCGTTTGCAGTTTTGGCGGCAAAATTTGAAAATTTTGAGGCTCTCTCATGTGATGGCGTTACGTATTGTGCAAAAATTGTATTTTCAGACAATTATGAGTAATTTTAATTAATTATCGATAATAATTTTTTAATATCAAAACTTGTGATAAATAAATACTTAGAACTTTCTCGATTTTTCAGTGAATTTATGGTTCGGTTTAGATCGTCTACCTCTCATTTCCCTCTATCTGTCTCGCCGGCGATATCGTGTTTTAAAACAAGTACGAGTACGAGTTCGTGCGTTGGTCATTCGCTGTAAATGTTTTTCGCGCGTCGAATCGCGATCGTACGATGTATTTAAACCGCACTTAAAATTATCTCCGTAACTCCCGTACCCGGAATCAAAGGCAATAATAATAATCTCTAATGACTCTTGTTTCGTCTTCAGCGAGTCCTAACGTCGATTTTCTCCAAATCGCATTATCGAAAGATTGAATTTCAACGCAGCCAATTTTTTGTATTATTTTTAACGACGCGCATTAATTACGATACGATAGTATTTTATAGACATCTCGTTTCATGTTCCGAATCGGTATCGAAGATACGTCTTATCGATCTTTGTCTTTTGCAAGAAAAACAATCGTCTGGCAAGAATCATTCTTTCCCTACCCTCACTCCTAACTCCACCTCCCGTGGCTAGATTAGCTCGAATAATAAATTTCGCCGATGTTGAACCATTGCTAAATAATATTGTAGTATTTTTAAGGTTAATATTTATTTATATAGTGAACATATATATATATATATATATATATATATATTCATAGCTCGAAATATTAATATTTAGAGGTCGCTGAAACACATCTCTATTTTTCATTTAAATAACACAGGGAAAAAAAAATTTCTATCGGAATTTTATAACACAGTCATGGCATATTCCATAAATAAGCTACCGGCAGATTTTTATGCAGAATTGAATGCTCTACAGAAAAGCCCTCTTATACTTTTTTGAAAAAACTTAGCCATTCAAGGGATATTGAATCCTCTAAATATTAATATTTCGAGCTAAAATTTATACAGGCTTCTTTTTTTACCTTTTTACAAGTTTAAAGCCTGTTAGTAGGAAGAAGAAAAAAGTTGCCCAAAAATGACACAGTTTAATATATATGTATATTTTTTTTTTCAGAAAGAGTGGGGGCGAGAGAGAGGGGAGGAGGCAGAGAGACAGAGCTACAGCAGACATGATTTCTCGTCTCATTCTTCGGACATCTATATCGTCTTATGGATCGTGCGACTAAACGACCATTGAGTCAATTACACGGATAAAGTGACCATTGTGCTGGAGCATCAACATTTTTCTAACCCCGTTTCATCACAGTGGCTGGAAGGGAGAAAATCCTTTTTGTATACGCATGTAGGTATGTATGTATAGCCTCTCTGCTGGTTGGGTCATCACAAACGGTGATGACCATTTTCAGAGGGTTATTGCGGACGTTCCGTGACCGATACGCACGCTCAATGATGCGACGACCTGCGGACTGACTCCTGGATCATTTTTATTCGCATTGTTATGTATGTTCCTATGTCCTTCCTATGTCCTTGTTATATCTGTATATACATGTTGCTTGTCTCCATTTCCTCGGTTATTCCAGTTATCGGCCCACTTTGGCCAGTTACAACCTCCTTCTTTCAGGTTTTATAAATCACCGTGGTCTAGAGAAAAATGACATGGGAGGTTTTAGCAACGCAGCACTTTCCTTGATATCGAGGAAGGTGAATTTGTTTCTCCCGTAATTGCTTCGATCGTTAACAACTTCCTGAGTATTAATTCTCAAGTTTGCTCGCATTTGGGCAAACTTCGGGGACCGCCCATCGATATTTCATTGCTAAAATCTTGAACACACTTGTCTTACATTTTTTATCAAAAATACTGTAATATTCAAGAGAAACCACACATCAAAATGTTATTTGATTATGAAATTTGTCCACTTTTCTGCAAACGACAGATCTTGTTCTATCGCGACATATAAAATAATTCAATTAACAGAAGGGAGAGTTTCTTATAATACAGAAAATAATTTTCGGGATCAAAAGCAATGTTTTCTATAGCTCGACAGGGTGGCAAGGGGGAATAGAGTTTCCGGACGCCCAGAGAATTGAGCCGGTAAGGGAAAAAAAAGGAAAAAGAAAAAAAATGTTTGCAGCGAGGGGTCAGTGCGTGGACGATGCAAGGGGTGCGTACCCACCACGTGAATCTGGTGGTTCGCGGGGTCCCACAACGCCCACCTATGGCTAATACGTGTTCCGGGTATCGTTTTAGCTTTCTCCCTCACCCTTCGCGAAACCCACACTGTATAATATCGGTGTACGCTCGAACCCCGGAATATTATAACCACCCACATTTATATATATATATGTAAGTAACCGTGCGTATGAGAGTTTGGTCGAACGGTCCATTATATCACGCGGCTGAATATAAATTACCACGATGGGCCACTCGGTGGTTGTCGTTGTTGGTTTGTGCGACCCGCCACCCGGTAATGGCTGGGTTAACACCGACGGTACGTTCGCCTGGGCCACGTGACCAACCAGAAGTTAACGATCGGTTTATTTCAATCGCGTACCACGCGTAATACATCAAAAAAGAATATATATATATATATATATATATATATATATATATGTTTGTAATATCGAAAAATATCTCGGAAGAACGCGACCGGCCAACCAAATACAACCCCATTTTACAATTTCAGACGTATTCATTGGGTTAGGCCAACTGTCGATTTGGTTATTTAATTAAATCGTCACAATCGACAATTTTAAACATTTAATTATTTCAATTCTATCGTATAAACGAAACAATCTCCTCCTTTCCCTTCTTTTTCTCAATTTTAAAAAAATACTTAATCCAATTATATTTTTCATTTGATTTTTAATTTGTCTTAATTTTCAATATTTTTTTTAATTGAGTTCTTGTTAGTTTTTTTTTGCATTTCTTGTTGCAAAATTCGATACGAACGAACTCGTTCGAAGCGACCAGGGTGTACTTACGATTAGTGTTCGGAAACGAGGGAGAAAACTCGCCTCGAGTTTACCTGGTGGTTTTATACGTATATAGTCGCGTTAGTTCTTGAAAGGATAACGAGAGTGTGCGCGGGAGTTTTCGAGGGTGGGCGAACGGAAAGGGAGCAAGAAGGAGATAACATTTTCGAGCAAAAGCTGTTTTGCCACCCGACACGCGCAGGGTGGGAGGGAGAAAAACGCTCGTCACGCGAGAAACTCGAGCTCCTCGCGTGTTCTGGGTTTTAACGCCGCGCGGTACTCTCTCCGCTCATCAGCTAAGTGCACGTGTACGACGAGAGGCGTAGTGTGTACAGTAGCTCGCGGTGTTTCAGATAACCGTGTCGCCTCCGCGACGATTTGTTTTTAGCGAAATGAGGACCGAGATAGCTTGGCGAAACAAAAAAAAATAAAAGGAGACAATATAAACGACCGTGAATTATTCAGTTTCGTATACGTGTCAATTAGCTTCGTCCTACGTCGCACTATATCTTTCGATTTAATTCCCGTTACGTAGAAGAATTCAATCCCTCATCAACATTCGTAATTCGATGTTGGAAAACATTTATTCGAATCGGAGAAAATCAATTTATTTCGATATAATTAATTAATCGTTTAGTTCGATTATCGAAATTCGTATAACATTGGCATTGGGGAGGCTTCAGGGTTGAGACGTGTAGGGCGAATGGCCGTCGAAAAGGGGTTGATGACTAATAAATTTTTAGCGACCAGAATGCGCGGAAGGGGTGTTGTGTCTGGCGTTTCACGTTGTCGACATTCCCCGGTACACGCAGAGTAGTACAGTAAACTCCGAAGAGCGTGTCTCCGACTCCGAGGGTTAATTTAATATACGAAGATAGTCCTCGGGTATTTTCCTACTCTAATTTATGAAAAAGAACATTTTATTTATTTATTTTTTCTTCTAAATTGCATAAATTCCGTAAACGTTGGATTAATTCTTATTCCCTGATATCAATCGAACAACGAATAATCGTTAATTAAAATTCAAATTCCGATTAAACGTGATCGGATTTTCATAAATCGATAGTTATTACATGAAAAAGGGGAAGGTGAACGAGTCGTAAGGGATTCGACGAGGTCGATTGCTCGCGAACACAAAGCTTCTGAATAAAATAACGATGAACGGCAATATAACCGCGCATGGAACAATCGCACGAGCCTCTCTCACGTATCCGTGATCGCGTGTGACGACGACCGTGTTTTGACAAAAAAAAGAAACGCCATTGGCGCGTATACGAACCATAATTTGATCAAACTCGCGGACAGTTCACCGATGACGTATAATCATAGTTCAAGGATCCATTGTCTCATCGATCTAGGAATATTCGCGTAGATACTGAGACAAAATACTGCGCACGCGAGGGAAACGTTGACTCGACATGCGAATATATTTCTACACTCAGGGAGTTACGAAAAGTTCATCCTTCCACAACTAGACATTAGACGGTAGCATTAGCGACGAAGCCCCAAACTTCGTTCACGAGAATCATGAAGTTTCTTCAATGACAGTCATATTCCTAATAATAGTTTCATCCCCCTTCGCCAATCTCCCGCAAGAATAACAAACATACTTCACCCTTAAAAACAGAAAGAAGACGAAAAAAAGAAACGAAATTCTTGCACGCAACGATTTCTTAACATTTTTTGCTTTCCCCTAGGGCTCATTAACTATGCA
>JAPYZT010006001.1:0-11785 GCA_030522965.1 Tryphoninae sp. A BG-2022a | reverse complement strand
TTTTTTTTTAAATAAATCGGGCATCATTTTATTTATTGAAATCCTGAATTCCAAATCTTTCTGCAGTATTGAACCTAGCTGGAGAACTACCTTAAAAATTATTGCATTTGTCAAGTTTAGGGCGAAATAACCAAATCTTTAATAACCAAAATAACCAAAAATCTTACTATTAATGTGGAAAAACATATTTGAGAATTTCATTTTCTTCATTTGCCGTAAAGACAGTCGCATATGTCCCTAGTTTCTTTTTCGAGCTGCCTTTTTGAACTTGTCGCTGTAACGTAGACAGCGACATGTTCAAAAGACAGACAGAAGTTTATACCATACATCTTGGCAATACCATTCACGAAACATTTGCTAGCTTGTTCCATAAAAAGCTTCACCAGTTTCTCATGCGACGATGCGTTACAACTTTTTCTTTTATATTTATTCACCATCTACAATAAAAAAAAACACACGAATTGTAAATAATCAAAAATCTTACTATCCACGTGAAAAAACATATTTGAGAACTTCATTTTCTTCATATGCCGTAAAGACAGTCGCATATGTCCCTAGTTTCTTTTTCGAGCTGCCTTATTGAACATGTCGCTGTAACGTAGACAAGTTTATACCATACTTCTTGGCAATACCATTTACGAAACATTTGCTAGCTTGTTCCATAAAAAGCTGCACCAGTTTCTCATGCGACGATGCGTTACAAGTTTTTCTTTTATATTTATTCACCATCTACAATAAAAACACACACACACACACGAATTGTAAATAACCAAAAATCTTCAAACTACATCGCAGCCTTCAATATTACCCACAGAACTTTTTTAGAGCAAATCAAATAGATACTTGTTTTGCACTTACCCCTTTTTCTAAAACGCAAGTTTTAATTTTCTGCCATTATAACCTCAAAATAAAAATTCAGGAAGCCCACGAGTTTATGGAGATAAGAAGCACATTACTAATGAACGCATACCACAGCACTTAGGAAAATCCATTCTACACCATACCCGAGTAATCGTAAGTAGTATACTTAATTGTTTTTTCAGTGAAAATGACAAAGAAGTTTGTTGTTACTTTACCTTGCAAGTGTTTGTATCACCGAAGCATAATCGACTACCCGTGATTGGTCGATGGTCACAAATATTTGTAATGTATTTTATGAGGGGTAGGTACCTGTTTTGAGCTCCTGTTTGAGTTATCTCCTCTATATAACGAGAATCCATCGACGGGAATAAAACAGCGGACGGTACTGTTGATGAATTCGCGAATATTGTTTTTGCTCGTGATTTTCGAAGAAAGGAAAAACAGTTTATCGGAAAGTTTGACGTGGATGAAAAAAAAAAGAAAAGGAGAACGAGTACAATCAGGATCGAAACGATGGCGGTTGAAATAAAAGGTGAAAAATAAGTCGGAACTCGTTATAGAAAATGGAGAGAACGCGATCGGGGAGAATGGGAGGTGTAGCGAGAAAACAGACGGAAATATCGATTACTCGGGGGGATGAAATTGTGCACTCCCTCACTCTCCCCCAACCCTCCGTTCCTGCAACGAGAAGAAAAAAGTGGTGCCTTTTTGCGACATTCAACCCTCGTCGGAGACCAACGCTTTGCAGACTTGCTTCCTCGTCTTTTTTTCATTTTTCATCTTCTCGTTCTCCCACCGGCATTGTCCTCTTTTTCTCTTTGTTTCTCCCTATTATTTCACTGTATACCCTCCATACCGCGGACATTTGGTAAAGGGGTGTAAAGTGAGGTTTAGTAATATACTCGTTGGGTGGTCTCGTTGCTGGTAATCCGAGCTGCGAAAGCCCTCGAAAGCTTTTCTCACCCTCTGTTTCTCTCTCTCTCTCTCGGTAATAATCGCTCATGGATTATTTCCGGTTCGCTTGTCTCTTGTTCATCGTTATCTTTCAATCTTCCGGAAATACAGCGGAAACGTCTGATTTTCCATGATCGATGATTTACTAAAGTAGAAGTTAGGAAAAATTGTATTTTCAACCCCTATAGGAATCGTCGAACTCTCCAAGGATTCAATATTTTGTTTGTCATCCCGTCGCAGCAACGATATAACCTTCGCTGTCATTGTCCAGCCTAATAATATTGTTGCAAAAGAGAACAGGGGTTGTTCTATACTTTCTCGAACAATTTACATTTTTATTCTTGTTCTCTTTCGATGGCTAACTGAAAGTTATGTCTCGTGGAAAAAGGGACGAGGAAAGTGAGAGACGAAGGGAAGAGATATGATGCCGATGGTAAAGAGAGTGAGAGTGGAAGATCGTTATTTCGAGGGTGAAAAGGCACCGAGACCACCCGAACGCGGAAGGAATTTACTGCGTCGTTATATACGACTCGGGCCACGGGTCTGATGACGACATCACTACGTCGAGACTGTCGCGGTTCCAGCCCATTTACGAAAACTACGAACGAAAGAGAGAGAGAAAGAGGGAGGGAGAGAGAGAGAGAGAGAGGAAGAGAGAGAGAGAGTGAGAGGGGGGGAGAGAGGGGGGAGAGAGAGAGAGAGAGAGAGAGAGAGAGAGAGAGAGAGAGAAGAGAGAGAGAGAGAGGGAGGGAGAGAGAGAGAGAGAGAGAGAGAGAGGGACCAATATACGTTGCTTTTACCTCTTGACTGCCAGGCTCCTCTTCATTGATACTTTCCTAAGTTCTTTGTTCATCGAGTGTCCATTATCGCGTCATATCCGCTTTCCTTTCTATCGAAAATTAGTCTCATCATTTTTGTTTTTCTTCGAAACCAAAATTCTGCTGACGCACGATGTAATTTGGCAAGAATCTCGAAGGGTGAGCCTCGTGAGGGTTGCACGTCGTTGTCGTCGGGGGGTCGATTCTAGAAGGATATTGCATTTGAGAGAATTATCTTGATAATCCTCTGGATGTGTAGCGTAACTTAAAACAGCAGAGGGAGGAGAATTTAGTGAGCCCTACAAGTCTCTCCCCAGAAAGGTCACAACTCCGCTCATCTCTCTTCTCTTCATTTCCATAGTCTTATATATATAGCCTATCAACCATTTTGCGTCTCACACCCCATGACGCATCGGGCCAACTTGACTTAACCGACTAGCTGGGAACTATCTAATTTCGAAGTTAACGTTGATCGAGTTTCGAGGACGAAACCCGCCAACGGTATCGCACTTTTCAACGTGTGTGCGTTCTACACAATTGCAATTAGGGAAAAGGAGATTTCCTTAGAAGCACCATTCTCCATGGAAAGGTATGGGAAAGGACAGGATTCATGCAGGAAATTCGATTCATATTAAACTTATTACGCGTCAATCTCAACCCTCTCCCCCTCTGGGTATTATATATTATGTATTACATTATAGAGCAACATAATTTCTATAAATATCTATACGCGTATATATCGGACTATATGGTTGTTGCTGGGCGCGAAGACTCGTGGACAATTCGATCAAATTCACCCGGGAGCCAACATCTGTGATAGAACGAGATGCGATACGCGGATGGAGTTATAACACGAGCCGAAAAAATAAGATATAGATAGTGTAGGAGAGAGAAGAGGGGGGGGGGGATAAAATCTCGTTGCGCAAAAGTCGAGAAAGGAATAAGTGGAAGAACGACACGTGCTGGACGAGAAACGTTAAACACATTTTGGCCAGTTGTATAGAGCAATTAGTATTTATAATAAGGGTGGCCACCCTCGATATGGCGCAGAGGGGTGGTTTCCTGGAGAGGGGGATGAAACCGGGGGTTTTGGCGAAAGGGGGATATTTCGTCGGGTTGGATAAAGACAAGACGGAAAGGGGATGAAGAAAAACGAAATGTGCGAGAGAGAGAGAGAGAGAGAGCGAGGGAGAGTGAGAGGAGGAAGGGACGGAAGGATGAGGAGTTGGCACGACCACATGCCGTGAACAACCCCTAGTGGCGTTGAAACGTGACCGGGATTCACGAATAAGATCCACACCCTCTTCGTACCCCATTTCCCGTTTTTTTTTCTCTGTTGCGCTCTTCTTTTTCCTCGGTCCGATCCTTTCCTCCCTTTCTTATTATACCTCGAAGGTATTTCACGAGCCAGGAAATCCCTCTCACGTTCTCTCACTCGTTCCGCTCGCTATGATGATCGAAAAAACTTGTTTCGTGAAAATAAAAAAGAGAAAAAAAGTATACTTACACCGGGTGAAAGGGCGCACAATCTTTTACCCTTATTTTCATCCCCTGAATCTTCCTTCTTATTAATCAAAATAACTCGACTGGCGTAAAGAAGCCAAAGGATTTTAAACAATGTCAGTAACGTTATCCTTCTTTTTGCTACATTTTTGCTAAATTTCCATCGAGTAATACACAAATGTTAATTAATAATAAATAGATTTATGAATTTCTTTGTTCCTGCAACGAGGTGAGAGAAAAAACAATTATGAGAGAGAATATATCTTTATTTATAATATATAAAGCTACATTCGCTTTTGTACAGACTGTTCTTCGTATAACGACCGACGAGATTAGAGTTACGACCCTTATCGGTTTTTCCTTTGACCCGAACTCCCTGGAGAAGAATTCTGCTCGTTCCTCATCTCGTCGCCCTCTCGCTCGCTCTCTCTCCCTCGCGAAACCTTTTTCATCCCTTCTCTCTCTCCTCCCTTACTCGACACCTTAGCCAGAGTTTCCGGGACTTTTTCAATTTACTCCCACATCCTCCTCCCTAGTCTCTCCCGCCTGAACTATCGTTATCCGTTAAACCGAAGAATTACACCGAGCTTTCCACGAGATCGTTGAAACTGAAGGAGACAAAAATAGCGTCATAATTTCGTATCGACTGAGGAAACAAAAATCCATTCTCTTCCAATTCGCGAGATTTGATAAGGGTGACGATATTTTCTCAATAACAAAATCAATTAACAATACGCATAAAAATGATTTAGCCTCGTTGCAAATGTCGAACGAAACAGCGAAATAACGAATGCCGAAGAGATGACAAAAATGGAAGTCGAGTAAAAAAAATAAATAGAATGAGAGATATAAATCCATATGCTTCCATGTCCAAGCGAACTGGCGAGAGAGACAGAGAGAGAGAGAGAGCGAGAGATCGAAAGAGAGAGAGAGAAAGGGAGAGAGAGTATGATGTCGGACGATACAGGCGGCAATACGGCGGCTGTAATTGGCTACATTGTGCCTATGAATTGATACGTCATTAATATTGATTGCCAGCGGGCTCGGCGTCGACGAGAACGAGGACGAGACGCCCCAGGGGAGGTGGGTCGGGGGTGATGCCGCGAGCGAGGACGAAACAATCTCCTCTCTACGTGTATGTATGCTCAACAGAGGCAGACTCGACAGACGCATTGCACATATGAATATCCTCTATGTACATATATATATATACATATATTTGTATATATGCTGTGTGTGTCTGTGTGTATGTGTGTGTGCGTGTGTAGGTATATAGATTCTCGTGTTTGTTCATTGAACGTGTAAAGCTCTCGCGGCTATGTTCGATTTGTTCGGTGTGCAAGAGTGATATGTGACGCTACTCCAGCCTCGCACAAAAGCCTCGTGACGTGGACACGCCATCGTGAAAATCTCTACACAAACACACACATACCCACACGTTTATCGTACGTGTACGTACATGTCTATCCATCGATATTTCGTTCAACGAAAAAAGGCAAACAGTGGGAATAAATATCGGTTAAAAAGATTTAAAAAATAAAACAGAAATGAAAAAGCAACGACGAATGAAGTGGAAAGAGGAAAGGGGGCGCAATCGGATTTAAGTATTTGATCAACGTTACGAAACTACAGCGATGATGCCGCGGTGTGCGATCTGGCGGGGCTGAAAAAAAGGGGTGGGAAATATGAGAAATATGAGAAATATTTGCGAGACGAAAAGGAGAAGAAAATTCATCGTGTTCTGCGCACACAGGCACACGCGGGCAAACAGACATACGCGGGCAAACAGACATATATATGTGTGTGTGTGTGTGTGTGTGTGTGTGTGTGCGTGCGTGCGTGCGTGCGTGCGTGTGTGCGTGCGTGCGTGTGTGTGTGTGTGCGTGTGTGTGTGTGCATGAGTGTACGTATTATAAAAATATAGCCGAGGGAGAAAAAGCGAAGAGAATCTACGGAGCATGAGATTTCGCGATGAGGCAGAGGAACGAGGATGGAGAAGCAAAAGAGAGGAAATGAAGTGAGACGAGGAGCGCGGAGACCTTGTCGAACCACGAAGAGCGAGCGAGAGAGACGAAGCGACAGTATAGAGATGAGAAATTTTACCGGCGAGTACGACAGAGATAGGCAATAAGAGATACAGGTATATACGAGTCTGTACTGGAGCATCGAAACTGGAGTGGTGTGAGAGAGAGAGAGGGAGAATACGAAGGGCGCGAGGGAGAGAGAAAGGAAGAAATTCTCATGCACGAGAAATGCAGAGTGAGAGGGATGAAAAAGGATCAGAGGAGTTAACTTTCCGCCATGGAGATACGAGAATGGGAGATGCGAAATAGAAATGCGAGAGGTTGAGAGAGAGAGAGAGAGAGAGAGAGAGAGAGAGAGGGGGGGAGAGAGAGAGAGAGAGAGGGAGAGAGATAAAGAGACGAGTGTAATTTTTCAGCAGCGCAGCGCTCAGAATTTTAATGGCCAGACAAGGAGTTCGGCTCGTAAGCGAACGGACAGAAAGAGCGAGAAAGGCAAAAGATGAAGGAGGAGGTAAAAATATGCAATGGATAGAGAAAGAGATAGAAAGAACGTTGTGAATGAGGGCGAAACCGTGAAAGAAATAATCCTGCATATAAACATGAAGAGTCTCTAACCCATCGTTCCTCTTCCATCGCTCGGGAATTCTTCATTATTGATACGACCATCAACTACTCATCTACCCAACGTATATGTATAGATATACAGTTACAATATTTCGTTCGATTCTTTCATCGGCTTTGCCTTCTGTGCAACGCTGCTTTCTTTTCTCTATTTTTATCCTTTCGAATCTCGCGCCGTTCTTCCTTTCTCCCAAAGACAAAAGACTTATTCCCTAGCGATTTTACAAGCGCACTACACATTTTATTCAAATCCGAGCCACGTGATCCCGGAAAATATCGGTAAATAAACCGCAAAACTTACACGAATGCCGCTTCTTTTACATTGTTTTTCTTCTCGATCTTCCTTCCTCTTCAATTATCGTAATTACAATCCCCGCACGTTTCTCGTACTAAACAGTAACGTTATTATCGTCGGGAAAACTCGTCGCGAATGCAACGACTCCAATAACGTTCCCTCGCGTTTACTTACGCTTTATTAGTTTTTGTTTCCTGTATTTTTGCTATAACGCGATATTTACAGTTCAACTAACATTAGTCGCATTTACATCGATACGAAAGCCGCCGAGGCGCAGCGAATGATATACGCAAAGGGTGAACGCGATCGAGAGAGAGAGAACGCGCATCGACGTCACTCGTTTATATCGTAATGGGACAATTTTCGACGAGGGGTGCGCGAGCTTTATCACTGCGGGGCATCGTGAGATTGTCTCGCCTGTGACGAGAAAACGATTTCGCGGTCGATCGGTTTCGTGGCAAATGGACCTCGCTTCCGGTCCGATCTTTATAAATATGTGCGTGTGTCTGTAGGCGCATACCTCCGCGTATTATATAAAATACCTATAACTAAATATTCAACTTTACGCTTTAACTGCCAGGTATTATACGTAAGAAAGTACAGAGAGGGAGAATCGAAATCCGTCTCACCATCGGTCGAAGAAATAGCGCGCGGTTTTTGCCGGAGTGCGCTATCACGCAAACTCGCATGCAAAAAGCGATACGGACCGTATTACTAACACGAGAAACGAATGAGACGGTTGAACAGCGAGTTTTATATTTTTGGAGGGGGGGGGGGGTAAAAGAAAATTTTCATATTTTTCGTATGATATACGTTCTTAATGAATTGTCCCGTGGAATGTTTGTCTCTCCGTCTGTCGTTTTCGTCGTTTTATCGTCAATTATCGTTACCGATCTATTCTTGAACGGTTGCACGAGCGCGAGGTAAAATACACGGGAATATTATTTGAATGGGCAAACGAGTTTGGCTCTGCGCTTTAACTCGTATCGTGCGAGATAAGCACGAGATTGCCTGTGGGGAGCCAAAGTAGAAATATCAAGTGTCGTGTGTATGTGTGTGTGCGCGCGCGCGCGCGCACACGTCGCGGCAAAATCGTAGGGGTAAGCACGAGAAGAGCAGTGGTAAGAGCCGAGGACTCGACGTTGTAGAAAGAGGAAAAACCGGTTTCTCGCGTGCTACACACGGAGAATTTTATCTATTGAAAATATATAGAGTGTCACGCCTGCTCGGGCGTTTTTCGTAGTGGGTGCCAGCAATTAAAATTATAATTATTACTATTCATCGTGTGTATAAGCCGAAGATAGAGAGGTGAGCCCGAGGGGGGTGGGGGAGGGGGGGCAGAGAACGATTCGTTGTTTGCTCGCGCAATCGCTCCTAGCTCGTATCATTTTAAACTATAATTATCCTCGTACGAAATAATTAAATACACGCAAGATTCCTTTGTACGTCGCGTATTTGTCGCAGCACGATGATTAAAAAATTACAGCACAATTTTTGTTAAACGGACGAATCGAAAAATGAAAAATAATCGCCGAGCAGTATTTTTATCCAGTGGCACAAATTGGCAAAGTTTCAATAATTTTTTACGGAGATTGCGAGAGAAAAAAGCTTGGCTAGATCGGTAGAGACATGGGGTGTAAAAGGGGGATGATGGTAGTGGAAACGAGAGATTGGAGACAGAGCGAGGGCGAGACTCGACGCGATCGCATGGTGGCGGCAGAGTTGGCGGGAGGCGGAGCCAAGTACCGGTCGATATGAAACACCCCTCGATGAAACAACCCCTGTATATACTCTTGTATACGTATCTATGCATATGTATATATATTTAGCTATAGTTATACTTAAAACCAGCTACACTCCGTTACACTCTCCTCTCGGCCTCCCGCGCGGCGTTCCATCTCTCTTCGACTTTCAATCACTCTCGCGAGACCCTTCGAACGAGCGAGACGGATAGAGGAAAAGATGGAATCTTCAACGATCTATCCATGGTCGTTTCCGTATCACTGTCTCCTTTTGAACAAGGATATTTGAGCATCCGAATTTTACCTCGTTCTTTTTCGCTACGCCTCGTTATTGTTTTACATCGTATTTTAGAATTACACGGATCCTCCTTCATCCGAGTATCACCTACGTGTAGACGGAGAGAATTTGTTATTAATTTTTATGGTTAAATGTTGGTAAAAATTACATTAAAACTTGAACCCGGTGATAAATGTGTAAAGAGTTAAAAATTGACACTTGTTTCAAATATTTTACTTTTAGGCATGTCAAAATTGTAGCACGTAACATAATTTTTATGCGCGATATGCAGAGCTCATGGATTATGGCCAGGCGATCTAGCCCTAACTGATTTTACGGAGAAGAACGTAAAAATTCTGGCAAACGCACGGAACATTTCGGTTTGCTTTTTTAAATTTTTAAGACAAACACGCAAATTTCTCAATGTGCACCGTACACTTTCATTTGTATCAGCCCTTTTTTCAACTTATTGTAGTAATGTTTACGTTTCACGAAAATTTACTGTTAATTTTAGTTACAATTCTTGAAAATATTTTTAATTTCTGTCACGCAACAGTAAATATGTAGAAATTTCCATTAAAATGTATAATTTATTTCCTAAAAACCTGAAGAATTGCACATTTGTCACTCTGTTACTGCGATATTCACAGTAAAAAGTACTCAAAAATTCTTTCTTCCAAAAATTGAATCCGATGATAAATTTGGAAAGAGTTAAAAATTGACAATAGTTTCAAATATTTTACTTTTAGGCATGTCAAAATTGTAGCAAATAACATAATTTTTGCGTGCGATACACAGAGCTCACGGATTACCGCCAGGTGACCTAGCCCTAACTGATTTTACTGTGAAGAACGTAAACATTCTCGTGGACGCATGGAACATTTCGACTTCGTTTTTAAAAGTTTCAAGACAAACTCGCAAATTTCTCAATGTGCACCGTACACTTTCATTTGTATCAGCCCTTTTTTCAACTTATTATAGTAATGTTTACGTTTCACGAAAATTTACTGTTAATTTCAGTTAAAATTCTTGAAAATATTGGAAATTTCTGTCACGCAACAGTAAATTTATACAAATTTCCATTAAAATGTATAATTTATTTCCTACAAATCTGAGGAATTGCACATTGGTCACTAAGTTACTGTGATTTCACAGTAACAATTACTTAAAAATTCTTTCCGTATACCTACGCGTAGATAGATTTCCCGCAGACGGAGACAAGATCGGCGGATAAGGGCGCAAACCCGCGCAAACCCTTTTTCTTTTCTCCGTTATCGAAGCACACGAGTTTTTTTCTCAACACTCCATTTATTCGTCATCGTACTAGACGTATAAACCGGAACCACGCCATCCTTCTTTTTTCTCGCCTCTGGTTTTTCCCTCTATCGTGAGAAAACCGCGACACTATTTTTTCCAACGAGACGTCGAGACCAGCTTTGCGTCCATTTCCCCCTTTTTTTGTTATTAGTTTTAATATCGTTTTTGTACCAAAGCATTTTTATACGTAACCGGTGCAAAGTTTGTACAATTTCGCAGCTGGAAATTCATTCACGAGTGCCGGTAACGTATTTTCGTTCCGTTACCCAGTGACGTTAAACCGGGCGAGTAACCGACGTGAGATAAACATTATTAACGAAAAAGCGGTACAATTTTACGCGATGTAATTGTTGCAAAAACTGAAAGAAAAACAATGTGAGAGACAAAGACAGGAAAAAATTCGCTCCTGGTAAATACCGCGTAACCCGAGCGTGCGTAATGAAAGAGAACACACCCACCGGGATGGTGTGCGCGGCTTGTTACCGTTTTCGGTCCTTCTCGTCGTTGTCCCAACGCGTAAATACAGCATAACCGGCTGTATTCGTCGAAGCCCGAGTTATTTAATTAAAAACATTTTTTTTTCTTCCCTCGACTCGCCAATTCCACATACTCGAGCAGCGAATGGACGCAACACATCCCGGTAGCGCGGGTAACGCGAAATTGTTACACGCACCGTTGCGCGAACGTTCGAAGCATCGATGTTCGTTAAAATCGAATATTTCTCCAAGCATTGGTACGTAAAGTGGATATGAAAAATAAAAATGTGTATAGTATGCGCGAACACCGAGCAGCGTTACAAAGAGCCAAACGGATTGATAAAGAGAAAATGGAAAACGGTTTAAAAAACGAGAAAAAAAAAGGAAAACAAATCGAGAAATAATAAAAATCGGTACAATACGCGAGGGTTTTGTAGAGCCCGGCTGCCCCCCACCCCTCGCGAGAAAGCCTCCGTGTGTGGTACGAACACGAGAGAGGCGGATTGCTGTATAGGAATACGTATAAAGCACCATCATTCTTTTTCATTCGTTTCGATCCTTCCCAGTCCGCCCTTTCCTCTGATCGCCGATCCACGAGTAATCCCTATCGGTCCGAGAACACGAGATTATCCCAACGCGAATGTACGCTATACTACGTCTTATGCCACGTACATACATATACTTTATCGAACATTTTTCTCCAATGGAAAAAATAAAGCGTAACAAAAAAATATCTTTACGGTTTCGACGAAATAAGCGTTGACAATCGTTTCACCATCATTTTGATTAAATCTCGTTTTCAATAACGATATTATTATTATTTATCCAAGGAGGTCTGATTATTATTATTATTATTTTTATTATTGTTGTCGTCGTCGTCGTCGTCGTCGTCGTCGT